>JARHVA010009748.1:0-187500 GCA_037957365.1 Torreya grandis
ATAAGCAAGATCTTCATGTTTTTGAACTACCGAAGACACATCATGCCTATCCTGATTGGTGGAATGTTTAGGCATGAATTATAATAATATTTTCACACCTGATTTGTGCCTCAGATCTCTAACCAAATTGATTATAGAGGAAAAAACAATATAAGGATATTGGTTTTCCTATAGATGATAGGCTACTCTAGTGGCATAAATATTTATCAATATATAGTTTTATACAAAAATTAAACCCAAAAATCTATTTTCTCATAATTGTGGACTCTGGAAGTATGAATATCTCAAGTGAATCATTAATTTTCATGTTTTTCCATTAAATAAATTACAAACTATATCTAAACATTTTTAAAAATATAATTTTAATTTATTGATATAAAAAGTGATACAAATCCTAAACAGATGTGTTAGGATTTGGCATTAGGGATGAACCTTCCATATTAAATAATTTTTCCCTATGTTTAAAATAGGGATATCTATTTTTAGGTTTGGTTTTTTATTGTAAATTATTAATAATATATGTGTGCATGTGTGTGTGCATGTATATGTATATCTATATGTATGTATGTATGCATGCACGTACATGCGCACGCACATGCACAGACACACACACACACACACACACACACACACAGAGAGAGAGTAGAGAGAGGAGAGAGAGAGAGAGAGAGAGAGAGAGAGGAGAGAGAGAGAGAGGAGAGAGAGAGAGAGAGAGAGGAGAGAGAGAGAGAGAGAGAGAGAGAGAGATGGAGGAGAGAGAGAGAGAGAGAGAGAGAAGAGAGAGGAGAGAGAGAGAGAGAGAAGAGAGAGAGAGAGAGAGATGCACACACACAAGTACATATGCACATTCATATGTGCACACACACAAGATCACCCATGGCACACACATGTGCACACACACATACACATTCAAAAAATAAAATCAAGACCTATACATGACATGATTTTCATGTTATGTTATTGAATGATTTAATTTATCATATAAGTAGAAAATTACATATATATTTTCTATGAAAATATTTTTCATTAAATACTTGAGTGGGATGTAAGATATATAGGTTGTGTATGATGCATGAACATTTAGATATAGGACATTCCTCATAACTATGGTCTACCTTTATACACGAGGGGCATGCCTACAATGGGGGTATGTTGATAAAATTTACATGTTATATTTTTATGACCATTCCATTTATCATATTTAGTTATCTATGTCATTTCACATGAATTTATTGTGAATATACTCTTTAGGGTGTTATATTACATGGAACTTATACTTTGATAGGTTATATTATGACATTAATTGATTATGTGGATTAGAATTTATTTATATATGCATGGTTGATGTTGTCACACACTATATATGTGAGCATTAATCTATGTTACATTGCATTAATATATGAGTGCATTGATTTTGTGTTGTCACATCATGTGTTACTTTCTCAAGTCTAGTCTATGACATGGCCATATTGTGTCCATATCAGGTTAGAATCCATTAAAATCATGTTGTGTCTTAAGTTATTTTGTGCTTCATGATCATTATGTATAGTGTGGATACATCTATGTGTCTTCTAAGCTTGGTGTTCTGATATATATCATGTATGCATTTTATTGTGTTTGATTCCATGATTTATATCACACATCTATTATGATGCTTATTAATGTGTGTTTAATTTCTATATCTATTTTATATGACACTTTTATGCCCATTTACTTGGGTTATGTGTTTCATATGTGCATTTAATGGTCAAATATTATATGATGACATATATTATCATGTTAGTATACATGTTTTACATGATAAACACACACACACCCACACACACACACACACACACACACACACACACACACACACACACACACACACACACACACACACACACACAACACACACACAACACACACACACACACACACACACACACACACACACACACACACACACCACACACACACACACACACACACACACACACACACACACACACACAATTTATTTTTGAGATGAGTGATTCATATGATTTGTCCCTTACCTCAAATGGAAGTATAATGTGGAATTTTTTTAAGACAATCAAGCCATGACACACAAAATATTTATAATTTTTGTCAGCTTAATTGATTTAGATTTGAAAAATATGGAGCATAATAAGGCATATGTGGGTCATTATACATGATTATAAATGATAGTTGGGATATCCAATATGTTATAAGATAGATTATATGGATTACATTGAGAAGATTTATAAAATTGAGTAAATTATTAGATTTATTAGATTGAGCTAGTTATCATATTGATTAGATTGAACAGGTTGATAGAAATATTATAGATTTTTATATCCATTGAGGTATACATGGATAAAATTTTGGGGGCATGAATGTTGTTCATGCAAACACTTTTATAATTTATATGATGAGGATTGATGGTACTATGCAATAAATTTGGGTCTAAAATCCATTTAAAATAAAATATTATATGTTTTAATTTGCATATGAATCCATTTTTAGGTTCCATATTTACATACAAACCAATTTTAGGGTTCCACTAGTAGATTTATGATGATATTTTAAGTAGTCCAATTGAAATTATGCATTGCTATACTTAAACTTATCCTCTCTAATGGGAGTTGAGGTATTTATAATTATTTATACATTATTTTAATAATAAAATCTCATTGGGGAATAATCATCCCATGGAATTCTCCAAATGATTTCAAATGGGAACTTGGTTTGTATACTGATAGGTGTATTCATTCCTTGACTTTTAAATTTCAAATAGTTCAATTATCTAGATTATATTATATTTTCCATCATGAGTGAGAATTGATTTTTACATGTTTATTTACATTTTTTGCATGAAAAATGATGGATATTTAAGGAATGATTGTCAACACTAAGTGTAGTTAGATGTAGGTACCAAAACTTATTTATTTGATCCTTTTACTCTATCATTTTCAATACTAGACTAAAATGAGGTCATTTTAAGACACCTAATGTTTTATAAGACACTTTAAAACATTAATTTTGATACATATTTGAAATACATTGCTATTGTGTAAAAATTTGAATCATGTGCACCTATTTCTTATCTATTCACATGGCCAACCCAATTTACTATATATCATATTCAAAATCTCCCTAATCTATGATAGAAGACTTTATTATCCTAAGCATACTATATCCATATTTAAAATCCCTAATTTTAACTTTATGGATATTTATAAAAATATTCAGATGTTGGTAGTTATCGCATGCATCTTCTACTAATAGTGTTCTTAGATCCTTGACAATTAATTTAAAAATTCAAATCTATCCCTTGGGTGGGCCTAATCATGTTTTTCATGTTAGTTATGACGTAAATAAATAAGAGTCATCTATAAATAAAAATCAACCCTAAGTTCATTCCTATCTAGCACTCATCTTCTAAAATCCTAAAAGGATTAATAAATCCATTAGAACATCTTTGAGACATTATCCAAAAGCATTCAAATCTAAAACCCTATCATAATAATAACCCCTAAATCTAAGTCTAAATACAAAACCAAGGTCAAAGTTCAATGTTATCAAGTTTCAAAATATAAATTATTGTGTTGCATTATACCAGATTACTATTGAATGCACACACTTATGTGGGATAATTACATGTAGTTTTATCCCTCTTCAAAGTATTAGAATGTATGAAACACTAAAATAACTCAATTTGGAGTGGTTAGGACTATCCACACCATGTTTTAACTCCTTATTTGAAGTTAATTTGGTGTTGAAAGTGGAGATAAGGTTTTAAGGAAAAGAGAAACAAAATAAATATTTATGCATATGACCAAGGGCAAGTAAACATCTAAAAATCAGATTAAAAAGGCAAGTGTAATGATCTATGAAAAAATAGAACACTAAAATTAATATGGATAGTACTATCACACAATGGACATTACCATTTTTTGTATGTGTTTGGGATTTACCGGAAACATCCATGTTGGTTTTAATAGTGTGTTCTTGATTTGAGTAGTCACATAACATTTCAGAGAATTGTATCACATGGAATGAGAAATATAAGTCAAAATATTATCTAATTAATTTATTTTAATCTTTTACTTTTTATTTATATATTTCATAAGTGTAATCAATTCCATGTTAGTATTCAATTCGTTAGGGTTAATATCCTATCTTACATAAATACATTTCAATAGTTTTATCCTATTTAGATCCACTAAATCTAAAATAAGTTAAAATAATATTATAAAAATCTTTACCCCATATATTCCCTATAAAATTTATTTATCCCATGCTTACCCATATTCTTAGATGAATTTATAACAACAAATTTATCTTCCATTTTGTCTTTCTTAACTACTCTCACTTCTACCATAAATGTCAAGACTATTCTAAATTTTAGGGTTATAAGCATCAAACCATGGGGAAGGTACCCAAAGAAAATTCCCATCCATTCAAACCATATATATCTATAATAAATAGAAATATGTGAATAATTATTGAAAAAAATGTCCATTATAACCTGCCAAAAACCTACATACCCAAAAATTGGAAGACGTAACTCCCCAGTTCCCACAAAATAATATCACAATCATAAAAAGGTAGAGACACATAAATAACTAACCACCACTCACATATATGAATTCCCAAAAAATATAATCACAATCATAGGAATGATGGAGACACATACATAACTACTCGGATAGGGAAATGTACTATCAAAACCCACATAGACACTATCTACAAAGACCAAAAACTTATATAAATAGGTAATGTCAACTATTTTCAAGTATATCCATACTAATTTTACTATTCCATTCTACTAAAAATAATTGTCCTTACATATATACCTTATTTTTAGATGTTTACTTACATTTGATCCTATGCATATATCATGCATTGGGTTCTTTTTGCTTTAAAAACATAGCTCCAGTTTTGATACCAAATTAACCTTAAATAAGTGGGTAAGATTTGGTTTGGATAACCCCAAATTATTTCCACTGATTGGTTGATCATTATATAAGTTTAAATAAATTTAAGAGTAATAAAACCACATGTATTTGACCTACCTATATATGTTTACATTTAATCATGATCCACCAGAATGCAATGCAATGCTTTCACTTTTGACATTTAAACAACATGTAACTTTTTCCTTACATTTGTATTCAGAGTTGGCATTGGTACATGTTACTTTGAGGGGTTTTAATTTTTTATTGATTTTGGATAATTCACAAGGATGTGCTATTGTATTTCTCAAGCTTGTGAGGATTTTCTAAGATGAGTGCTAGATAAGAATGGCCTTATGCTCTATTTGTATTTATAGATGAGTATTTGGTATTTCCTCCCATAATTGACATATTACATGTTATTAATAAATACAAAGGGAGATATATAAATTTGGAAAATAGTAGTTATGAATCCAAAAACATTTATGATATAGGTTGATGCCTACAGTAATTTATAGTGTCTGACTATTACATACATCATCTAGAAAGGGAAAATCAGGGATATGGAATATGGTGATATCTTCTTAGGATAATAGAGTGTTTTGGAATAAACTAAGGATATATTGAATATGAATAATAGAAAATTAAGGTATCCAATTTAGTAGATATATATAAATGGATAGGGGAAAGGTGTAAAAAGGTTAAATGGTTACATACAAGTCATGCATGCTAAAGATATGTTTTCAAGTGTCTAATACCAAATTTATGAGTCTAAAATAATGTCAATCAATAAATAAACAATACATACATGTGAATCTAGGTGAGAAGAATGTGGAAGGTGGATAATTATATTGATGAATTTGAAGAACAAGTAATTATAAAATTAACAAAGACTTAGATGTTGGATTAAAGGTAATCTATTAGGTGGTAGAACATATTTGATATGGCACAATCACTAAGTTTTTTTCAAATCCTACATCTATAGAAAAACTTGTTATCATATTTATATTATAACACGTGGCATTAAATTCCACATGTATTTGATTTATATCTCCATGGATATGTTATGGATTTATTATGTGCTTGTTTTTTAATTTATTTGAACATGTCACATCTCAATTTTAAAATTAAACTATTTATTGTTTTCTATTGTAGTAAATAGTACATTGTCAACCATAGAGTATTATGATAATGATGAGTTTGAGGAGGAATATTATGATATATAAAATTTGATACCATGGTTACAATCTATGGATTGATTTGATAAAGAAGAAGAACTCATAAGTGATGATATTTTTGATAATATCTTGTTAGATAACAAAAAATGGCATGGAATAAGGATATGAACTGGCTACAAAATATTGATCATGGATTGTTGTAGAAGAGATACAATTATATGGAAAGGTTTTTTTATAAAATATATGAATGGATCTCATCCAATAATTAAAAAATAGGATAAAATTAAGGTAACTTCTAACACTCTGGACTGATTTTCAAAAGATATACAAGGAGAAAATAACCTTGGATATGTTATCCTTACTTTCTCAAAATAATATTGAAAGTATCAAATAAAAATAAGGTTTTGATTAAGATAAATTTTTTAAAATATTAAATTATAAAATAAATAAATTATTGAGAAACATGTTGTTGGAGACAATGAGGATGATAAGGCCACATCAGATATTGATGAAGAAAAGGCATTCTCTAAACTAGTTTTCCTAGATATGATGGATGACTCTATGGGATCTTCCATATTTAGTGAAACATTTGAGAAATATGACACTATATCTTTTAAACAAACTATATAAATTTTGGGAAAAATTATTTTGGTCACTCTTAAGGATCCATTCAAATCTAATGAACACATAGTATTGCATTCATCATCTTCAAATCTTATGGATGATAAATCTACACCATTCTCAAATAAGAGTAGAGTCAACCAGGAGGATACTTCAATTTACATTAATCATGAAGTAAATACACCTATTTACAACTATTTTATGTCAAATTTAAATTTCACAACCCATAATTTACACATTAATGGTTATTTGGAGTTAAGACAAAGGTTTTCTAACAAATATCCTTATTATAGTATTCAATGGAAAGATTTTAAAGGGATAAATATTCCAAATATGGTTTTAAAGTCATTGGAAAGGATTGGATCTAAATAATCTTTATTAAATTTCAAATGTATGTTTCATGATCTATTTTTACAAATCAAAAAACATAGATGTTGTTCTAGCAATCAAATATTGGTACTTTAACTATTTGTATGTAAATTGATGCTCAAAAGTGAGAAGCAGAATTTACAAAAAAGTTGAAGAAATAGAGAAAACATGTAAGGGAATGTTGGATAAGGTTATATGAACTTAATTTAGAGTAATTTTAATCTCAAAATCTTAGGAAAAATTTGGAATTATCTAGGATGTGTGTATTAATTGGATACCAAATCCTTCAACCCTACCTCTTCATGGTATATTATAATGAAGATAGTAATGCCGATAAATTTTCCTCACCTCTAACCATCTCTCTTACTGTAGATGGTGAGACTTTTTCACATTTTTAAATGAGAAAATAGGTATAATAATTTTTTATAGATGTTATTATAAATTATATTTACAAAATAATGGCAATGGGAAACTTTTTTTGCTTAGGTTTGGAGGAAATAAGTAAGTGACATCATTGTTGCTTCTTTAATCATGAAAAATTATTCTACCATGACGTATTATCAATGGATCCACACTTTAGTTTCTAAATACATACTATAAAACAACATTTTATGTTTAAAAACACTTATTTAATGGTACCTTTTCATAATGAAACTTGTGGAAAAGGAAAACCAAACAAGGTTAGGTGTGAATTTTTTCATTCATAATTATGGCAAATAGGTTTCCAATTCACACAACATGTAGAAGGTAATTTCAATGAATCTAATGAGGTTTATATTTTTTAATTTTACTCTAACACAGGTAATATTATTGAATATTTGATGTTTCAAAATACAAATTCCAAACCTCAAGGTGGTTTACCTCCATTTTTTTAGAGGTCTTATATTTTATATTTTTGGCTTCAATAATGCCTATCATAGGTTATTAGCATGAAAATAAGATATTTATCTCCTTTGATATTTTTTTTTGCAAACATGGGTATAATTATAATTTATTTTAAGGGTGTACATACAACATTTATGGGAGACTTGAAGCAGTTGTAGACATGTGATGAAATTTGAGGGTAATGTTAAAAATAAAATAGATGACATCATAAAATTTATGTGCCATTCATGAGCATTTATTTTTAATAACTACCAATTTTTTTTTGGAGATTAAGAAAAGATCCATCCCATAATTCATATCTCAAATCTAAAAATGGAATTTAATTTTTATGCCAAGGACAAACAACACTTTGTCATTTTTGGAATTTGAACACCTACTATGGAATATCTATTAGGTTTTAAATGATTTTATAGTTATTTTATTTTTATCTATTTATTTCACATTTATTTCTTTATGGGGATTCTTTAATGCATTTAGAATTGGTAAATCACTCATCTCTTGAAGAAGTACTAAAGTATCTCTAGGTTATCACTTAAACATGATGGCTACATTTCTTCTAAAAGTTTTGTGGCCATGATAAAACCATTTCCAAATAATTTTATCTTACCTAGGATGAGGGTATTTTAAGTATAAAAATTTTAACTCTAGATTTAATAAAATAAATCATTTCAAGAGTCACTAGTTTGTTACAAAAAGGTGAATGATGCTACATGATAAATCAAAGGGGATATCATTACAAGGAAAATTTTATGGTACCAGGAGAGAAAGTAAAAGATATATTTAAAGTTATTTAAATATTTTATCTACTTATTTTTTGTTCCAAATTATCTATTTTCATTAAAAACACATAACATGTGAAAGATGATATAATATTTTTTTTCCAACCACTTTAAGATCTTCTCTCACCTCAAACATAAGAGCCTATATAATTTTCACTTTTTTTTTCTTGTTTTTGGAAAGTATGGCCATTGAAATAAAAATATGTAATGCCAATGCCTCAACTCACAAAGGATTGGTAAATTTATTATTTTGATACATCTTCAACTAACACATAGTAGCCTACTCCTAGATGGTATTTTTCTTTCATAAAATTATGGCTATAAAAGAACATACTAAACCTACTAGAATAAAAATAAAAATTATTCTAACTTCTCCTTACTCCTCTTCATCGCATCTTCTTCTCACAAATATACATGTTATCAACCTCCAATAGAATAAGGTTGTAAAAGTTTTTCTAGGCTAAGGAATCATCTCTTTAATGTCAAAATGAATGTTGATAAAGGTTTGAAAACTAATCCTTTGGGCAACATATCAAATTTATGAGGGGTCCAAACCAATAGGATTAAATGTTTTGGATCGTATGAAATGTGAATAAGAAGTGGATCTTAGGGATCCAAGTTAAAAAAATAAGGGAATTATAAAAATTTAAAAGAAAACAAGCAGAGATCCATACCCTTAAAGAAATGATAAAAGAATTTTTCGATACCTCAAGTAAAAACCTAGTTTTATTAGAAATAGTGGCTAAAAATTATATGAAATATCTTCCATTAAGTCCTCATTAACAATCTATTTCTTATGTCACCAATCCTTTACTCATAGATGAGGTAACCCAGATAGATTAATTCTATTACATCTCAAGGGAGCAATTTGATAAGGATGCCACATTCTTCATACTAAGGGACATAAGATTATGGGACATATCTGACATCAATTTAAACATGTAAATCAAATGTATAAAAGATGTAATAAGCTTTCAATTCACATTCTAAAGAAATTTATGAATAATTATTGGATAAAGATGAATTTATTTCATAGTTTAAAAATAATATAGGTGTCTTTTATATGGTTTCCCAACTATATTCTTGTAGGGCTTCATCAAAAGTTTATTCTTTGATATTGAAGGAAAATTGGTTAAAATTATAAATAGGAAGGATTGATTTTTCATTAAACTTAATATATCAAGCCAAATAAAATTATGTCAGATCTTTTTTTCTTCTTCTATAATAGATAAAAACCTTTTGTCTGAGGATTACATTCATAACCTTCTCTTATCAATAAACTTAAGTGGAACCCCAATATTTTAATTGGTGATGTATCATAAGATCATTTATTTATTACCTTCAAAATGAGATCCTAAATGGACATGAGTGGACACAATACATATGTATAAAAATACCAATCCCATATGGTTAAGGGTAGAGTTTCCAAAGCCTAAAGAAGTATTAAAGGGCTATAATGTCAAGCAAGAACTATCAGCTACATGTAAAAGATTACTAGATGACTTGGGATATAAGGCCTACATGACATGTTTTATTATATGAAAACAACTTTCATAGGAACCTAAAATGAAAAAACCCTTTCACCTTATAATATATACAAATCAATATTGAGGGTAATCATGTATATGAGTGTGATGCACTTAAATGACATAGCCTAGATTAGATTGAAATTTCAATTACATTTATTTTTGCATCCATTACTATATTGAAAGGGTAGAATGAATTTAAATATGGGGGAGGAGGTTTGGTGAATTCTATATTTTTAATAAATCCATGGTTATTATCAATTTTTGTATAAACAAAATCTATGGTGGTATATTTTAAAGATATTTTTGATAGGAATATGTAGCCATAGTTATATCTTTCGTTGGGAAAGATAAAATTGGGTTGAAATTTTTCTATGATTTTATGTGTACATAATGTTTTTGGAATATTTTATAATTCTCCAGAAGAATGATTTTTAATTGGCTGATATTTTTAAATATTGGCTATGGAAAACCCTAGGTAGAGGTTGTGAAATAACATATGTAATTGATTCAAAAGTTAGTGGCTACAAACTAATATGAGCTATGGTTGTAGAAAGCATCCTTTGTTATTGAAAATTTACATTTTATCTATGTAAAGTGGTTCATTTAAAAGTTAGTGGATGTATAATAATATAAGCTATGGCTATAGAAGACACCCTTTCTATATAAGACACATTTTGATACAATAAAGCAAATCTTTTGGAAAAAGATTATATTTTATTTTTTCTTCAAATTTTTATTCATTGTTCCATAACATATCCTTTGTAAATTAAGGTTTTTTTTAATAGATTAACTTTAAGGGTAAAAAAATTATTTTGTAAAACTTTTTATAGATTCTATTTTTGTCTTATTAATTTTGGTAGACTAGTAAAAAATTTAGTAATGTTTTTGATGTTAATGAAAAGGGTGAGGGACCCTAAACCTATTTTATCAATAAAAAATGTTTTGTGTGTCATATGGATTTGAATTTTGATTGGTTAATTAGTATTTTGGATTTACTTATATAACTATTGTTTACTTTATTTGAAAAAGTAAGGAATTAATTATGATTAGTTAGATTTAAATTCATTTCTTTTGGTTTTAGTGAGTGTGATTTTAACATAAGTTTTTCCTGAAGAAAGAGGGATGACATCATCAACAAGTGTCAGGAAGATAATATATTGATGAAATATAAGACAATAATGTGCATATAATTATAATTAACCTTGATGATAGTGAAACTATAGTTAATATCTTATGTCACCTAAGAAGGGTAGATAGTTTTTATTGTTTACTCTTTAGTACATGTTGTGTCCCTTTATCACTTTAAGTTTATAATTATGTTTGAATGGTTTCATGAAATTTATTAAATTATATATATACAATTATATGAGTGTGTATTTTTATCTAACAATAGAGGTATTTACATGGATAACTGAATTTTTTCACACAAGTACCATTATTTTCATTTGATGACTAAACTTCGTTTATTAATTTATCTTGTGAAGAGTTAAAAAATGCAAATATATTTTTCAATTAGTGACTATATTTTGTATAATTTATGTTCATTATGAATCACTTTCAAGTTGAGTACTTTTTATTATTATATCGGTTGTATTTCTTGACATTAACATTCTATTTTAGGCTTGGCATTAAATTCAAGTTGTAGACTTAGTTTGAAATCTAAATTTGTATTAATTAATTCACTTTCTTTTTTATTTTGATATTAGAAATTAAATTATTCTTTTTGGTTCAATATTTTAAATTAATATTAATTTCTAAATATTAATTTAAGATCTAGACACTATGATTATTCTAAAATTATACATTCCAAAGCTTATATTTTATGTTATTGATAAAATTAATTGGTTTTGTATATTTTAAAAATATACTTTGCATATATTATATGTGTTATGTATATATATTAAAATCACTTATATATTATTCAGGTCATAGACCCAATACACTTTTAACTAAATCTTATCATTATTTAAAAGGACTATGAAGTATAGATTTACGGTCAGAAACCTAAGAATTTTTTTTTAGTTATATATAGCTGAACAACAAGGTTAGTATTTAATTAATTGACTTATCTTTTTATAATTTGTTTGAGTGGATTACCACCTTGATGGAGCCTTTTATATTTTTGATATAGACCTTCATGAATTATATATATATATATATATATATATATATATATATATATATGGAAAATCTAGATGTCAAATGATTAAATCAAACATTTCGAGGTTATATTTAATTTTAAATTGCCATGCCACTTCTCAATATCATATTCACACCATTAATGTCAAAGATATTTTTTGAACCTTTCATTCCCATCCATTTTGAGAATCTAGGAAAATTGATAAAAAGGGTTGAAGGGAAAAGATAAGATAGAGGGAAAGAATATAATGATTGGGAAAATAGAGAATGAATTTGGGACTCAAAATTGGAAAGAATAGAATGGGTTTAAGATGTGTAAATATTCAAACTCATCTCTCTCTTAGGCCCAATAAAGTTAAGGCATTGGTAAAAATTATTAGTGCCTTTCTCTTTTTATTGTTAATTTTCTCATATTTGGATCTTTTTCCCTTCTATATACATATAGGTATATGTTTACATATTTTTTGTGTTATAAAAATATGTATATGTACACACACATAGAAACCTATTCATGAACTAGTTCCACTATTTATAATACTTTAGAGGTTCCTTTTGCATAGTAAATATATAGGTTTTGACAAATATTGGAGGAAATATTATTGGTATATACCTACCATAGAACATAATACAATTACATTACCTAAATAATTTAATGAGATCTTGATATTATAAATACACATTGATGTTTTTGTGTGTTAAGGTTTGATAGAAAGATGTTAGCCTGATTGGTTATAGTTTGTGTGATTGATGTAACATTATATGTGAATGCTTTAAAACGGGGATTAATTTTTGAATTATTAATTATCATGTTTGAAATAATATTTAATTATATGAATGATGTTTATGTGATAAGATTTTGGAAGAAATATTTAGTAGTGACTATAATAGTTAGATTTGATTAATGATTTATTATGAAGCCTAAAATAAATTTATTTATGTCATGAAATAGAACTAAGGAATTTATAAATGATCTAAACTAATAGTAGTTTTATTTTTGTAATGAAAAGTGTATTTTTAGAATTATAGTTTCCATTTTATTTCTTGAATTGCATTTTTACAAAATTGTAAGTAATTTAGTAGTCTGATTCGTTAACATGTTCAATCTAATTATTCATCTTAAAATAAAATTTCATGACTATATAACCATATATAAACATATTTATTTCAATATTAATATGTATTCATAAAGGACATGTTTGATTTCTTGCTCTAAGGTGTGAAGTGCTCAAAAATAGTGTTATGTTGGAATAAAACTACCTTTACTATTGAGAGTTCTTTGAAGTGTGAGTCATTGTATTTTTATTGGACCCTTGTTTGAAATAAGTTTTATGATTATAATAAGTTCTTGATATAAAATTAGTGTGATTTTTGGAGTTAAGATCTTTTTACACCCTTATTAAAATTAAATAATGAACAAGTCATACTAAATGACAATAGCTTACTTTATGAACTATATTTAGCTTAGAACTTATATATCAATGAGCTATTAAAAACCATGTATCAATTTATTTCTTAGTCATAGGCCTTAGATAAGATTGATGTAAACTTAATAAATACACATGGAATTATAAACAAGGCAACAATGCTAATTGAATATTGTAAACATTGATGTATCTGATCTAGTTTACTTAAATTTAAGGTTTAGAGTCATGTTTTACTTATTTAAAAGATTTGTAGCATTTTAAGAGCTTATGAGTTATAAAGTAAATTTTTAAAATTATTATTTATACTTATTATAGGACTATAAATTAAATTTGTTCTACATTTTTAATGATTTTAATCCCTTTTTTTGTATGATGGATGTGAATAATTATTATATTTATATTCTCTTACAAGACACATATATATATAAATAATTTTTCCTTTATATTTCATTAGGTTATTATCAATGCTCAATAGATTGAATGGATGATGGCATTTCACACAAGTTATATGGGACAACTATGCTTGTGTTATCATTCAAAAAATTTATTAATAATTGACTTTGTCGTAATTTAATTTATGATTTTTCAAAGATCCTTTGTAAGTGGAAGGATGATATCAATTTGCATGGGTGTTAAGGGATATCAGCCAAATACATTATCATCCATGCACTTTTAAAATATATCTCTCATGATGAGTTATGGTTTTTTGTAAATATTACTTTATTTTAAGGTATTGTTAGAAAACATGAGTTTGGGTATGGTTATTGAATTAGGAATGTGAACACCATTTATATTGTGGAAATCCTTAGTTTCGCTTTGACTTTATATTTGGGAACTAATTAATGATTTTGAATGAAATGAGATGGAATTGTTGAACCCTAAGTATTATGTACATAAGTATAAATAATTAGTATGTATTAAAAATATTATGTATTCTATTCTAATTTATTGTCAAAAAATTATTTATGATGTGTGGAACTAGTTTTAGTATGAATTTTATACACACTATTCTCTTTCTTATTGATGGGTCCATATCTACCTTTCTCATGAAGGGTAGGGCCACTCTAAAAATTGAGAGGTGTGCAAGGGATTTGAAATTTTTTATAGTTGGAGGAAAATACTTTGATGATTCTCTCCCTCTTCCTACATAACTCTCAATAGTGGTGGTGATCTTCAATTTGCACATAGATTTAACTTATATGACTACCATGGATAACAAAACAAAATATTTTGTATTAATTGTTAAAAATTATGTAGTTTTTGAAAATGTAGTTATTGTGTAACATTGAGATATATTGAATGCATAATAATTTATTTTTTATATACAAATCTCAAAAGTTATTATTCTGATATGATTATGAGAGTTAAAAAAGTTAGACATTACTTGTAGTTGTATTATTAAGTGAAAATAAATTCCTAATTTAATTATTGTGATTAGTTAATCTGATTATTAATTGAATATTTTGATTTGGTAAAAAAATTAAGTAGTGAAATGAACTTGGAAATATTGTATAAATTTGATTACCTAAATGTTTTGAAATGTTAACCTTGTTTATTATTTTGTAATTTCATATTTGCTAGATGGTTTAGAATTTTTTAGAATAAGTATTTAGGATTATTTATGAAAATTATTTTAAATATGATGTGAAGTTACACATAAAAAATTTGGGACATAATTTTGGTGTCTAAAGATAGGGGTTCTTACGTTGTGGTATTATAACCTAGTTTCAATGCATAGACCTAATGTGCTCATCACATATCTAATATTTTATATTCTTTGTACTCTAAAGTAAACATTTTTTTAATAAGGGATAATGAGGATGATTAAACATTTGGTGAGGATCTTATAAATAATATTGATCAAATCTTAGTTATGGAGATCAATACCCAGGATAGGGTTGATTCCCTCAAATAATAGGTAAAAAAATTAACCTTAGAAGATGGTATGTGAAATAACCAAGGAAATAATAATAAATATTATTAAGGAAATAAATACTATAACCAAACCCAAAACAATGATTAATACCAATATCATCAAGATTAACATGATCATAAACATAAAAATCATGATAGTCAAAATTGATAGAACTATCAAGGTCAAAGGAAGAGACCCTGATTTGGGACATAAATAGGGTTTTAAAGATGATAGATCCACTCTAGTATGATGACATAATATTTGGAGATGGCACATAAAACTAGATAATTTTAATGTAGAATTAATTTAAACTCAATGACTTTCTTAAGGAAATAAAGGTGGGTTTGGGAACTTACCATCTCTTTAGAGAAGTTTTGTATTGGTGGATTAATTTGAAAGTCTAATAATATATCACTTATGAAATATCAATTAGGATATTTAATTTCCTATTTTAGGAAATTATGGCTTCCACAACACTATTTTGATGGAAATATGATAGTATTTTGTAATATCCAATAAGGATAAATGACAATTATAAAATATTTGGATAAATTCACATCTCCTAAGGTATGTACCTCAATCCCAAAAATATAAGAGGTTAAAAATAAAGAAGTTCACTATGGGACTCAATATATTTATTGAAATAGATCTTGATATTCATGGACCAATAACCATGGAACATGTATTTGAAAAGGAAATAAAATGTGAAAAATATTAAACACTCTTGAAATAGTAAAAAATAATCCAAAAAAAAGAAAAGAACAACATGAAAAAAAAGTCCATTCTCTAAGAAAAACTAGAAAATAATGGTAATGAGAATGGAAACACATGTTATAACAAAAATTTAATAATGAGAACTCAATTAATATGATAAATAGATAAAATGAAAATGTTATCAAGTTTAACAATGGGGAAATTATTCAATCTAGAATGAGTCTTACTGGTGGATGTTTCATTTTTAAAAGATATCACTATGTGAAAATTGTCCTAAAAACTCAAATGGGGAAAATATAATAGGACCACCTTTGTCAAGTCAGCAAAAAGCCTTTTAAAAAAGGAGTGATTTATAATTGTAAGATTGATGCCAAAAAATAATTTAGTGCAAAATTGAGTGGTATTTCTAACATTACCTCTTTGGGTCATTAAGTTTTGTAAATTAGATATTCAAACATGAATTCTTCTATGTGAACATCTAATATAATACTTAATCTTAGGATAATTATTACATGGGAGGAATATTGAAGTAATATTTATGACACCTTATCATTTAATAACTAAAACAATTTATTTTTGCATCCGTTTTGTTGATGTGTTTTCCAATAGGAGGATGTCACATACTAATTTTATAGTTAAATTATTCAATTTTTATATTATAATAAGTGGATTTGTGTGCCATGCAGATTTGAATTTGACTGGTTAAAAACTTATATGGATTTTATTATATAACTATTTTTTAACTTTCTTTAAATAATTTAGTAACTAATTATGATTACTTAAATGGATATTCATTGCTTATTGTGAAAATTGATTTATGATTATGTTAGTTATATTTGGACATATGTATATTTATTATGTTAGTAAATTGATTTTTGTTATATTTTTTATGATTATCATAATAATTTTGATTATCCTAACTTAGTCTATCCATTAATTTGGTTGTGGTGAATGTTATTATATAAAAAGTTACATTCCCATAACATTATGGAGGGATTAGGAAGTGTCAGGTAGATGATTTATTTTTGAAATGTTAGAGAAGAATGAACTTATATATATTTTTAAGGAACTTTGATGATAGTGAAACCAAAAGTGATACCATATGTTACTCATGAAAGGTATATATTTTTTGTTTTCTATTTAATGCAGGTTGTGTGCCTTGACCTCTTTTAGTTCATAGTTCTATTTGAATGGTTATATGCTCATGATTTTGATATGAATTATTTCATGGAATTTATTACAATGTTTTCTAGACTTGTCTATGAGTGTGGGTAAATTTATGAGTAGAGGTAGTAGTTTTGATAATCGAAGGATATCAACCAATATCATTATCATCATTTTATGAATAAAATAAGTTTATGAGTTTATCATATGAGACGTTGATATCCAACAATGTGTCAATATATTGTTGATTTAGAAACTATATTTAGTTTACTTGTCTCTAATTATGTCTCATGAGTTTTTAGTTCTTGTATTATTATATCAATTTTATTTCTTGACATTAACATTATATTTTGAGCTTGATGTTGACTTTAAAAAACATACTTAGATTGAAATATAAAATTTTATTAAGTAGGTATCGATATTTTTCACTTTGATATTATTGATTAAGGTTTAACACCTTATTCAGACCCTAATTACTAAACATTGAATTAAGGCCTAGACATTATTGACTCATGTTAAAATTATACATTTTAAAGCTTATATTTTAATTTTAATTTTTAAAATGACTTGGATTTGGATATTTTTTCAATTGAATTTGCATATATTATGTGTTATGTTCAATTTAATAGAATCACTTATATATTTTTTGGTCATGAACCAACCAAACATTAAATTTACTAAATAATAAATTTGAGATATAAAAAATTGAACAATAATGGTATGTTTCATTAGGTTTACTTCTCATATTATCATGTGTTTGAGTGATTGACCAACTTGGGAAATCCTTGTCTATTTGTGATCTAAACATCCACAAAGAAAATAATTATTTTTATAAAGAGTGTTTTGGATTTGCATGGAAAATTTGGAGGTTGCATGATGAAATTGTAATCATTTAAAGGATACAATTCATTCTATAATGGTCATGAAACTACCAAATCTCATGTGCATGAAATTAATTATGGATCTATTTTAGAAACTTTTGATTACCAATAATTTTGAGACTATGGGGAAAATGATAAAAGGGTAGAACGGTTAAAGGTAAAAGTTAGAGGGAGTAAAATAATATATTGATTTGGAAATTATAGAAGTCAAATGGGACTCAAACTTAGAGATTAATAATAATGGTTCGAAATATTTAAATCTTGGAATTTGTATCTTTCATTTAGGCCAAACAATATTAAGGCAATGACACAAATTATTACCCATTTTCTCTTTTTATAAAACTAATATAAATCATTATTTTTTATTTTTAATATAATTAAATTTTAATCATTTCCCTTTGACTATACATATATGCATATTTTCATATTTTATTTTTTTTAATTAAAAAATAAGTACACACACCCAAAAAAAAGAAAAAAGAAACTCTTATAATTACACTATGTGTATACTTTGAAGTATCCTTTTTCATAGTAAGGAACTAGATTATGTCCAATATTTGAGGAAGTATTATGGGTAGATATCTAACACACATAGAGAGAAAGTCCACTACTTAAACAAGTGAATGATATTTTAATATTATAAATACACATTGACATTTCCTTGTGTTAGTGGTTTGATAGAAATATGATAGCCTAATAGGTATAATTTTATGTCAAGGTTGTAATATTACAAGTCATAATGATTTATAATGGGTAAAAAATTATTGTTTAAACTCTTACTTATGTTGTATTAAATTAGGATTGAGTTATTTGTATGATTTCGCTTTAGTAAGAGTTTGAAACAAATATTGGGTAGTGATTATAATGGTTAGATTCAATTGATAAGTATAAAATCAATTGATTAAAGTCATTAAACAAAAAAAAGTAATTGAGAAATGATACAACATCATAATAATTTTATATTGTTAATGAAACTTATATTTGACAAGTATGGTTTCCATGTTATTGCTTGGTTTGTATGGTAGCATAACTTTAAGTATTTTAGTGTCCAAAGTAATCAAGATGATCCTTCACCATATTCATCTTGAAATAATTTTTGATGGAAATATAAAATTATATTAACTATTTTTATTTCATTATTATTATTATTATGATATTCAAGAGTTTCTTGATTTATTGCTCTGAGGTGTGAAGTGCTTAAAAATAGGCTATGATTTTTAAAAAAAAATAACCTTTGATCTTGAGTGTGTTTTTATGACCATGTTATCATCTTATTATTATACCCTTGCTTGAAATAAGTTTCATGTTTTTAATAATTTCTTGATATAAAAGTATAATTATGCTTTTAGTTAACATCTTAATCCCTTACTAAAATAAAAAAGGAAATAAATGTAAGAAAATGATGATAGTTCACTTTATTAAATATATTAAATTTGAAACTTTATATATATATATATATATATATATATATATATGTATGTATGTATGTATGTATGTATGTATGTATGTATGTATGTATGTATGTATGCATGTATGTATGTATGTATGTATATATACTAGGTTTCATTCTTAGTCCTAGATCTTAGAGATGAAGAATGTAAGCTTAAAAAGGATTAATGGAATTCTAGATAAATTAGTAATGCTAATTTAGGATTGTAAATCCATGGATGTATGTGATATAGTTTGCTTAAATTAATGTTTATAAATCCTTGTTTCCCTTATTTGAAATATCTATAACATTATCAAAAATTATGAGATATAAAGTAAAACTTGACAAATATATTTTATATCATGTAAAATATATGTGAATAATAATTTTATTTATATTTCCTTGCTATAGACACTAAAATTTAGTATTAAATACTTGGAAATGTCAATTTTGACCTAAATTCACCTTACATGATTTGTGCATACACATATGGATCTTAATTTCACTTATATTACATCTACATGGTTTACTTGGGTTTAACCTTCCCAAATTTGTATTAGTCATCTACAATAATTCCCAAGTCCATGTCAAACCTATCCGAATCATAATCAAAAGATCATTAAATCAATTTCCCTACCTTCTAAATAGAACCGTCAGACTTAGATAATTAATTAATTCTAGGTTCATCTAAACCTAAATGACTCATCCTGAGCCATGTAATGGTCACTTTTAAAATTTAAATCATTCTTATGGCTTGGCCTATAAGTTCCACATGTTGATGGCATGAAAAAGTACCCAAATATTTTCATATAACTGCAAAGTAGGTCTAACAAGAACTTATCAAGCATACTGAAACACTTACACAATTAAAGGGACTAACCTACTATTTCTAATTTAACAATAAATTACAAGAAGTATTTCCTAGCTAAATCGAAAGCACCTCAAAGCTAATCCAAAACTATAATTTTCTAAGTCTAAAAAGCTAGATTATAAGTTGAATTCATTAAAAGAACATTATTTAACACATACATCTAATGGTATATGTGATTTGAATTCTATATTTAGAGTATTTAATATGTACTCAATGCTCAACCACTCATTAGGGAGTGGTTTGGGTCAACTTAACCCACCTTATTTCCCCTTTTTTAAACCAAAACATAGTGTTGAAAGTGAACCTAGGGTTTCAAGGAGAAGTAGACATATTTTTAGGATTATGAGAACATCCAATATCTAAATATCACAAAAATATATGTAAGACATGTAGATATGAAATCTACCAAAAATTAGACAAAAAAAATCTACATAGATGAAACCATCATATTTAATCACAAGCATTAATTAGTATTGATCATATGCTAATGGTTCTATCTAGGCACACCCAAAAACTCTATTATTTATCCCAAAAAATCATAGTTTAGTTTCCCACATTTCATAACTTTACATTTAGTTTTAAACTTGAAAAAAATAGTAGAAAATTAAGTACATTAATCCTATTAATACTTTCAATAATACAAAATATAATTTTTAATTTAGTTTCTAGCTTTTACTTTCACATTAATGCTTAATTATAACACATCATACAAATTAAATAAAATAAAATGTTTATAATTTTTAGGGTTAACATGTATATAATATAGGAAAACATATTGGTGAAACTTATATTTACTAAACATAGCCAAACCATAAGTCTTCCCTTAGGGTTTCATCCTTATTTTTAGGGTTTCACATGTTTGTCTTATTTTTACATACAAAAGTTGATAAATATTTTTCACCTTTGCTCCTATCCTTATGTGTAATTGCATAATTTCATTATATTCCATACAATAAGGTCAATTCCCTTATACCTCTAAGGTGAAGTGATAGAGTATGTGGTGCACATATTGAGAATAATAAAATTCATTTGGTTTCATCTAAACTAGTTTAAAGTAAATGCGATGAATGTTCAATCTTATTATTATTATTTTGATTTTTAAATTATAAAAAAGTATTTGTTTTACCCTAATTAGATTTTATAAACCCTAATAAGATATAAACTAGTAACATAATTTAAATTAATAAATATGGCATTCAAGCACACATTTGAATGTACAATATTGATAGTGATTGTAATTATTAGAGAAGTGTCATATGCTAAATATAGTAAGTACAAAAATGGATGAGTACTTAACTTTTTTGATTGTATATTTTCCTATGGCTATATTTTGACTATGTAAAATAAACAAAAGTAGGCTTGTGATTCTCTAGGTTTAGAAACTATATTTATATCTACACAAGGTTAATTTTGTCAATCTAGGTTAGTATCAATTATTATTATTCACCTATTTTGGTTAGTAGTGACCTATGTATAAATGGGGGTGGGGGTTGAACATATGGTCAACTTTACCTACCTCTATAATATTTTATGTGAAATATTCAACCCTAATTATGTGCACAACTCTATAAATTAGTCTCGTTCACCTTAAAACCCTAATTGTGCTTGTGAAGGATATAAACCTATAAAAAGTTGGGAAAGTGTGATGGACCAAGTTGAAACCAATCACCCCCATTTGATCATTAACATTTTTTTATGTATTTAATACTCTAAGGAGAGAAATAAATACACACATAGTTATCCCACCTAATATGAATGTGAAATTGTGATCCTTTGATATATTTATGTAACTAAAGATTTGGATTTGATACTTGGCAATGCTTAATTTGACATGGATTTGTTATGAGTTATACTTAACTTTTGACTAATACTAGTTATATATTTACAATTTAGGAACAATAGGGAAAATGTGTTCAATGTGAAATAGTATATAGATGTGTACCAAATAAGTTCAAGTCCTTTGTTTGAGAGAGAACTTGTATATATATATATATATATATATATATATATATATATATATATATCTTTGTGTGTGTGTGTGTGTGTGGGTCTAATTGGGTAATTAATCATGACAAAAAAATGCTAGGTAGATGGGCTAACCATAAGAAAAAGTTTTATTTAAAAAATTAGCCATTTTTGGGAGAGGCTTAGTACCAACCAAATAAATTTAATATTTGACTCGTGATACTGACTAAATCTAACTATACCAACTAGTGTATAGGAAGACTAAACTGAAGGTCTAGAAATGTTTATGTAGGATATTAAGTAGGTTTTAAATAGATAGTGTGGTTCCTATAGGTGTGTAATAGTATAACATAAGGGTTTAACTCATATGGTAGCATGTAGGTGTTATATAATTATGAATTAGGACCATATTTTTTCTCTCAAGTCATGCATGGTGACTGTATGTCAAGTTTGTCATCTTCAAGTACTTAATACCATATTTCAATATCTAAAAATGCTTCCATGGTATTCTAGTAATGGAGTTACTAGATTAAAATGAAATAATGTACATAAGTATGTACAACACACTTTGTTTTTGGTATTAATATCCAATTGTGTATGTCACTTAATAAAAAAATAAAAAAACATGTAGTGGTCAATGTCCATATATCAAATATTTGAAATATAAATTTGAATTTTGAAAATTTAAGAGAAAGGAAAGAGTACACCTATGTGTTGGTGAAAATAATGTTTACACTATAATTTTTTAGAGATGATGCTTCCTTGTTGAAGCACATAGAGAGTTGGGGTGACTGTGCCCAAACTTTGTGTAACTATATTTGCCATTGGGTTGGCGACATCCAAAATTTAATGAGATTATATATAGATATATATAATCTCATTAAATTTTGGATGTCGCCAACCCAATGGCAAATATAGTTACACAAAGTTTGGGCACAGTCACCCCAACTCTCTATGTGCTTCAACAAGGAAGCATCATCTCTAAAAAATTATAGTGTAAACATTATTTTCACCAACACATATATATCTTTGTGTGTTTGTGTGTGTGTGTGTGTGGGTCTAATTGGGTAATTTATCATGACAAAAACATGCTAGGTAGATGGGCTAACCATAAGGAAAAGTTTTATTTCAAAAATTAGCCATTTTTGGGAGAGGCTTAGTATATCATTAAATTTTGGATAAGTATGCAATGTACTAACCCAAATAACTATGTTAAAAAAATAGGGAACCACATGATGGGTTAGATAAAAGTGAAATTGAATCAACCACTATAGATGCTTATAGATTCAATTGTATAATTCTTCTCTATCTTTCTCCATGAAAAAACAAATGTATGATTGAAATGGAATGAATAGTGTTAATGCCCCCATCATGTTCATAGGTTTTATTATATAGGTTATCTCAAGTTCTCTCAATATATAATAAATGCATGATCAAAATAGAATTAAAAATGTTCATTCTCTCATTATGATCATATATTTTATAAGTTTGAATTTGAATGAAAAATATTTGTCATTCAACTATAAACTATGTTTTTGTATGGGCATGAACTAATATCATGTCTCATGAATCTAAAAGAGTGTATATTTTATTGAATCAATATAATACCCCTTTAATATATACCAATTGATATAGAATGTTATGATTCTATATGTTAAATCTAAGAACTTGTATCTCAAATGTAGGTGTATGTGTAAATGTATAATTCATGTTCCTATAAGTTATGTACATATGCCTATTCATATGCACCCAAGTGTGTATAAATTTCTGCTCAATCTCTATAAAATGCTTACATATGCATCAAATATACCTCCATAATCTATAATGATGTGCCAATATCTATCATGTAACTAAACCATGTGATATTTGAACCATTCTTAATCTCTAAAATCTATACTTTTGTTTTATTTATGTTCATGGAGGATTATGCCTCTACAAAAAGTCCACTTTAATGTCCCCCTTTTGAGATGAGGGATGTGTCTTGTAATTCATTCATCTCAAAATAAGAGTTAAATTTATCATGTCATGTATAAATATAACATCACATATAATCATGTGAACATGTGGATACTATTTAATCATAGTAATGTATATGTCAATCAATACATGTATGTAAAATATGTAATATAGTGCATATAAGTGCCATGTATAGATATATGTATTTATGAAGCACACATTATAAGTATAACTAAATAATAATATGTAGTAAATGTGCATGATATGGATCACAACACCACTCAATGTTAGCAAGCTCAATATTTAGTGTCACACATAAGGCCAAGAACTACATATAAGTGTCATGAATATTTCACATAAACCAAGGCCAAGTGCCACACAAAAGGGATATAAATATGTTTAAAAAATGGGATATAAAATATGTCACATCAATCAATGATAAGGGAGACACACAAGAGAAATAAATATGTAACAAACTAGGCCAAAGGGTTGTAGGCAATAGACAAGAACAAACTAGCCTATCATGAAATAGAGTAACAACATCAATGGAGCATAAAATAAATAAACTATTCTATTACATCCATATGTATCAATGTCACATAATAGTATAATAACTTATCCATGTAACATTATGTAAGTTATGTGTAACTAGAAACACATGTCTAGGAAATCTAGGTAGCTTAACATGGTAAAAATTTCATAGAAAGATAGAACATTAATAGTAAATAAAACTCCAACGTATATATATATATATATATACATATATATATACATATATATATATATATATATATACACACATATATATATATATATATATACATATATATATATATATATATATATATACATATATATATATACATATATATATATATGTATATATATATATGTATATATATATATGTATATATATATATATGTATATATATATATATGTATATATATATATATATGTATGTATATATATATATATATGTATACCACATGTAAATTTTATACCATGCATCACACTCATATACCCTTAAATACACGTGTGTATGAAAATATTAAGCCATCTACCAAATGTGTGATAAATAACATATGTAAATAGTATAATATAGTAATCAATCTTATGCTTAGGTCCTGATTTCGATATTTTTATTATGATTTTTTTATTTTATGATTTTTTTATTTTTATTATTATTAAAATATTTGAATATTTAAAAGTGAGGCCAAATAGCAATGGTTTAAAAAATAGAAGCATGGGTGGGATCCAAAAAATATGCATCATGTGTAAATACAAGTGTGAAATAGATGTGCTACCATGATAATGTAGAATAAGTAAAATCAAGCAATATGCCCCCACTATATATGTGTATTGAAATAATGTAGTTCAATATCATATATAGATCTAAGGATTTGTATGCCCCCAGTGGGAAATAATTGGTGTGTGCTTATGTGATGTGTGGATATAAGTGTATGTGATTATGTAAGCTAAATGGAATCCATAACATGTATAAGGAGTCAATATTTAAGAGTGAGAAAGTTTAATTCTACAAAATATGTGTACTAAAATCATTGTAGGATAAGTGAAACATATGTTTAGATCAGGATACAAATCAAGATGTAAGGCCCAAGTAAAAACAAAAAATGGGATAGAAGATTTATCAATACAAGAGCATATTAGTGCATGTATGTCAAAAAATAAAAATATAATGGCTAAGCAATCTAAGAGGATATGTAAAATATATGACATGTGGTTAAATAATCCATGCAATCACTCCAAGCACTTAGAAGTACAAAATATGCACATTATATATCCTTATGACTAACTAAGTTCTAATGTTTCACTTGTGATATTGTAATTTGAGGAACACTTATGTTGGTGTCTTTCAGAGAATATATATAATACATTGTGCCATGTATTGGAATTTATTTATCAACTATATCGTCCTTTACATAATGAGTATTAATTGAAGAAATAACTTCAATCTCATTTTCTTATTATAAATATTTATCTTCTCTTGAAATGGTAACAATTGTAGAATCATGTTCAAATGTAACATAGTCATGATCTTTACCCAATGTTTCCCCCATTAATATTATCCATAATCATCCTAGTTTTTCATTGTACTAATTCAAGATAGGGTAAATTTGGAATATAATAGAACACTCTATTATCCCAAGTGTTACTAGAAAATCCATGGATCCACTAGAGTGTTGATGGCCAATAATATCACCCAATATAGTTTACAATAATTTAGTTTTAGAGAACCTAATAGGATAGCAATTTTTTAAATAATTTTGATTACTAAATATGTCATTCAAGCATACATTTTAATTTAAAATAATGAAATTAATTACAATGATTTTTAAATTGGCATATGCTAAATATAGTCAGTAAAATAAAGGGATCAATAAATAGCTTTAATAGTTGATTTTCTACCTATGACTATATTTTGATTATGAAAACAATGCATAATTAGGCCTATGATTTTTCATGCTCAATAACTATGTTTTCATCTATGCAGGGTTAGTGCCATTGATTTACATAGTATTGATTGTCACTATTGAACTATGTTGCTCGATAATGAGCTATGAAAAAATGGTGAGGTGTGAGTGTGTAGTCACCTTTTCCTATATTTCAAAGAGCTATTTGTACAATGTTAAACCTTGATGATGCCCATAACTCCATAAATTATCCTTCTTCACCTTGAAACCCTAGGTATTTTTATGATGGATATAAACCTAAAAAAATTTAGGGAAGTGTAATGGGTTGGCTTACCGTAATCTCTCCTATTTTATGATTAATCATTACCTACATATATAATACTATAATGAGAAAAATAATGACACATGTAGCTCTCCTTCCTAGTGTGATTGTGTGAGTATGTTCCTTCATATTTGTATGAAATTAATTATTTGTCTTTCATACTTTAAAATTCTTAATTTGACTTGGATTTGGTATGATTCAAACTTGATTTTTGACTATCCTAGTGATAGATTCACAATTTGGGAATAATAGAACATATTTTCTCAATGTTCAATAGTGTACAAATGTTTACCAAAAAGTTCCAATTCCCCTATTAATTGAGACCTTGATATATATATGTATGTATGTATACATACACACATATATTAGTCCAATTGGATAAATTATCACATCATCAACATGATAAGTAGATGGGCCAACCTTAAGGAATGGTTTGAATTTAAAAAAATTATGTTGTTGGGAGAGGTTTGGTACTAACCAAATCAATTCAATATCAACTAGTGATACTGATCGAACTTGATGGTACCAACAAGTGTACATGAGGAATGAACTAAAGGTCTAAAGATCTTTGTATATGATATTAAGTAGGTTTAAAATATACAATGACCCTCATGTAGGTGAATAATAGGATAATGGAAGATCAAACTCATAAGGTAGCATGTAGGTTGAGGGAATGATGGATCATGACCATATTTGTGTGGTCAAGTTATGCATGGTAAATATATGTCTAGCTCATCATTATTAATATTTAATACCATATTTTAATATATATTATGTATAAATAAAATATTATGTTGAAGTCATTGATTTATAACATGCTAATCAAGATATTCATGAATAGAAAGATAGAATCTATCTTAACTAACCTAATGGGGTAGATCTTGAGTAAGTTAAAGCATTATATAATTTTCAAAATTGAATTTGTCAGAATCCTTAAGAATTATATATGTTTTTAAAATTAATCCTAGCACCTATAGTTAGACATAAAGATAAGGTTGTCACATTTGAAAGAAAAAAATTATCCCTTTACTATTATTAATCACCCTTTTTGAGGTATCAACTCCACCATATGTGTTCACACTACTAATATTGCTAATATTCCTACATCTACACCTTTTGTTACATGTGTGATGCCTACCCAAGCTGAGGGATCAACACAAGGTTTTTATTAGATTACTATGCATGTTACTAAAAATTTAACCTAGAATATCCCATGTTGAATATACATGTCACATCATAAAACTTGCCTACTACACAAACCATCAAACATACCATTATAGATATACAAGCTAAGGTATTGTAGCTAGAGCAAGATGCTTTAACATCTTATCATTCAATGGATTTTAATTCTTTGTTTCATCATCCTTTATCCTTATAGATTTTATTTTATCATTTATGTATGGGTTATTTAGCTCTTAATATTCCATTTATATGATGGTAAAGGTGATCTAAAAAAAACATAATATCCTTTTGCACAAAATGTTTGGATTATGCATACAATGGTAGATTATTGACCAAGTTATTTACACCTAGTATTAAGGACTATGTTTTTAATGGTTCTATTATTTCCCATTATGATTAGTTAAATAATTTAATTCTTTGGAAGATCAGTTTATAACTTTGTTTATCAACATCAGTGAGAAATCATCCTATGCTCGAATTGTAAAACTCAAACAAGGATATAATGAAGCAATTAGTGACTATGTGATTTTGTATAATACCATTCTTTCCAAGATGAAAAATAAAAAGGTTAATAATGAGTTACAATACATATTCAATAAAGTTGTTCTTTCTCCTCTCTATGATTTGATCATATTTAGTAAATACAAATCATTTGATGAGTTTTTCCATACATTTAGAGATCGATAAGTTAAGTTTATTGATTTGAAAAAACACAAAAATGAACCTACCACTAAAAATACATCAACTACAAAATCTCAAAGAAAATAAATTTATAAGGTTAAATCAAATGATACTAAAAATGAGGAAAAGGTAATAGTCAATTTACTATCACAACCTACTAATAAACCTATCATATCCACTTCAAAAAGGAGGCATTTTTCACAATTAATTTAACCTCCTCATATCCTAATATCAAAGTTTTTAGAGTTTAACCTTATATCTCTCCCTCTTCCTAAAGATGTTGACATGATTATGCCTACACCTAAAGGATATTATAGTAATGTTTATTGTAATTATCATTGATGTATTAGAAATTTCACAAATAAATTATACAAGATAAGGTATAAGATACATGATCTCATTGATGAAAACATTATTAAGATTATCACACCTATAGAGGATTCAAGATCATAACCTGTTGGGAATGCAAAATTTCAAATATTTTATAATCCTCTTCCAAAACATGTGGAAATATAAATTAATGATATTTCTGAAGTGTAAATGACATACGACATAAATCCTCCTCCTTTGACATAAGATCACCCATTAGATAATATTATTGGTACATTTATAGGAATATTAGTATAACAATCTAAAATTACATTTGATGATAGTGAGATAGTGGCAAATGAATCTAATTTCAATTCATTATTTTTACAAGATTATGTTTATTCATAGTCTATTCATAGTGTCATGATAGGCAATGGTTCAAGTTAAAATGATTATATAATGAAACATATGTATAATAAAAGATACACACATGAATATTTAATAGAAACAACAAATATTTTCAAAGGATTTGATAGATATAAAAAACCCTTTGGGATACATTGTGTTATCTCTTAAGGTAGGTCTTGTAGTATTTTCTACTTCATTTTTAGTATTATTGATCATAGGTGTATTTGACATGTTGTTAAGACACCCTTGGATACACAAGATTCATGTAGTATCATATTCAATTCATATATGTGTAAATTATATACATGTTAGTTAGGAGGTCACATTTTGAGGTATTCAATATAAGTAACTTATTTAGCCACATGAATTTTCCTCCTCCATACCCACCATCACCACAGTTGGTTACTACACCTATAAGTATCATGCTATAGATTTAATTATTCCACCTAGTCTAGATAATTATACACATTATTTTTATCATATATCCATAATAAATTATATGTAGCTAATTATACAACTTCTTAAGGTGCATTATATGTATACACTTTAGAGTAATTTAGTTGACTTCATAGACAACCATGCCAATTACATCATAGGGTAATTCAAGAATGATGATATTCAATATTTTTTCCACATCCTAAGATATAATTATTGATAGTTTAGCATGTTTCACAGTCAAAATAAGTACATGTTTCTCTAAATTTATAATGGATTCTATAGGATACTATGTTTCCTCATGTTACTCATCATACATAGGATCCTATGAGTCACAATGATAATTATGGTTATAATACAACATGAGATTAATTTTTAGATTTAGATATAATAACACTCAATCTTACTCCTTTTTTTTCAAATTTCACCCTTTTCATGTTTAATATATGGGTGCCACATGACCATCCCATAGATTGGTTAATTGGTTAGCTTATCATTTAAGTAAATATTTAAATACTAAAAAAATAATTCAAAAAATATAAAATTAGGAACTAAGCATGACATGCTTACTAGTTACATTATTCATTTATTTTATTTGTCACATGTTTTTTAGATTACATATCCTTTTTAATATGCACATGCATTTCATGGTATATATGAGTGAGATGCAGGACATACAACATACATATGATGCATGGATGCAAAGATTTGAGAAATTCTTATACCTAAGGGTGATGATAATGTTGGTTAATCTTATTCCACAAGTCATATTAATAAAATTTATGCCTTTTTATGAACTTTCCATTTTTCATGTCGAGATACATTTATTATTTACACATCTTGTTATTACTCATACTCTTTACAATGATACATTTTATGGATAAACCACTTTACTATGTTGTGACATTGACATACTTAAGTATATTTGTTTACTTTTTCTATGATTCATCACTATTGTTTATTTTTCATAATATTATACTCAGTACTTATTTATTTTTTGTAGCCTTGGCCTTATGTGTGTGACATTTTGTTTCCCATTTTTTTAGATTATGGCCTTGTGTGTAAATATTTTATTGTTTATTATCTACAGCCCTTACCACTTTTTGTGCAACATTTCATTTTCCATTTTTTGCATCCTTGGCTTTGTGTGTATGACATTTTTTTCCATTATATGTGGCCCTTGTCCTTGTGTGTGACATCGAGTGTCATTTTATGTGCTTCTATTATGTGTGCCATGTCCATGAAATTATGTGATTATGAGTGGATTAATAAAAGATTATCTATTGAGATTTCTAAGTTTGTTAAACTTGTAGTTCTGTGATAAATATCATGCATTTTTATTTTCACCAATGGCACCATGATTTAAATCATGCAACTTTACTTTTAATCTTATTAGTGATTATATATTAATGATGGTTACTACTACATACCTAATTACTATGTCTAACTTAACATGGTGCTTGTATCCCTTTAGTTACAATTCCCATATATTATTTGATGACATATTCATTACTATGATGGAATACTATCTACATGTTTAAATGATTACATTTTTTACATAACATGATACAATTAGATATTTTATTTTGAGATGAGTGACACATATACCACATCCCTCACCTCAAAAGAGGAAATATTATTGGGCTTGTCATATATAATTAATTCTCCATGATTAGAAAATTCAAATTTTACACACTTTACAGAATCTAGATAATTTAGATTCATTCAAATATGGGATAGATATTTGTATATTTTATGAACATATGCCATGCATATGAACTCATTTTATAAGATCATGAGTTACATGTTTTCAAGTTTTGGATAAAATAACATATAGATGCATATAAGTATATATCATATTAAAAAAAATTAAATAAAATTATGAGGCATGAATCTTGTTCATTAATACACACTATTAATTATTTTTTCAAAGATATCTTATGGTGCCTAAAAATGAGCACCCTTGAATCTATAAGATTGTATAAAGCTTTGACTCATGTATATTGAGGTCATGTTGTTGAACATTTAAAAATTCTCAATGGCCTATTAATTAATCAAAGTGATCCCATATGTGGCTCCTACCTTAGTATTTTGGCATATAATATTATCTATATAAGTAGTGTGACCAAGGATTCAACAATACCCTTTTCAATGAAGGTTGTGGAATTTATATTGCAAACCCATGGCCTTGCCTTATTACATAAATTTCAATAATAATAACCACTAATTTTCCAAGTGATCTAATAGTGAAGCAAAGATATCCAATCCTTCAAAAACAAATCATCATCTCCAATGGAAAATTAAAGGGAAAAATAGTTCACACACTTATAGGGTTATTCCTTATTTACTATTTAATCTCAAAAAATTAAATTTCACTTCAAATTTTAGATTTATATATAAATAGTGAGTTTTTCATGTTAATTTATATTTTCATGGAGTAATATGCACATTTAGAATTGAAGACATATAATTTATGCCACTTCAGTGGCACAAATCATTCTTCCACTTCATTGTGTGTTTAAACCTTAATTCATTCCATCATCCTGATTTACCTACTTGATTAACCATTTTTGTTTTGGATCTTAATGATACATTAATAACCATACTATCAAACCATATTGTATTATCCATTCCATCTAATGAATCCATGATCTACTCATCATCATTCCATATCACCTTTATTCAATTAATCTATTAGATGAAACACATACTTAACTTTACTCCATCCAAAAAATATGAAATATGGATTAATCATAATAATTAATCAGCTTAATTAATTTATAATACAATCCATGTACATTTCATGTTTTTAATAAATAAAATAAATATATTTTACATCTCAAATCCATAATGTCATCAAGTTCACTTTCCAATTTAAAATTTATAAATATTAGAATAAATACCAAGTCAAAGTCTCTTTTCTAAGGAACTATTCATAATTTCCCATGAAAAGGGAAAGTGTGCAAGAAAATTATAAGATCAAATCCCCATGAAATCACAAAAAATATAATGCAAGTGACAGGTTGTGACATTCCCTTACACACTCAACTCCTAACATTAAATGTCCATCTTCCCTCATTGAATGATATGGAGAACTCGTACTCAACCATTGTTATTATAACAAGATCAACGGTTGAAAATAATCCAAAAATCCTATAAATCCAACCCTCCCCATCTCATTTGAAATAATATCTCAATTCTAATGAAGATTTTCATTTGCAAGATCCAATCCAAGCATAAAATGCATCCATCAAGCAAAATCATCAAATTTTTCAATGGGAAGTGCTACCAAAATATCCACATGTTCTCCATGGATTTTTAACTACATTCGACATCATTTGAGAAAGTCCTATGTCAAGAAGGTTGTATTATATTTATGGTAAGTGATGGTAATTTTATCCTAAATCCTTCTTATCTCAATCCAAGATACTCATTTAAGAGTTTGTTTATCACTAATTTATGCTTTTATTTAGGTTTTATGACACATTGTGCTAAAATATTTCTTCTGTGTATAATTTTGGCATGCCCATTGGGACTTGAAAACCCATAAATAATCATCCAAATTCCTTGATTTTTATTGTGATTATAATTTCTTACAAGTAAAGGTCTAATTTAAGAAAAAAATGAGTAGAAAACTTATCACAATTTATCAAACTCCATTAAAACTTTTGTTTCTAGGTACCTAGAATAATTTATCTATGTAATTGTGATTTTACCAATGCAAACATTATATTCACTCTATATAATAGTGGGATTGAATTTTCTTGATGTTTGATAGTCTTTAGCAATTTTTCTTAGTTTGTGGTGATTTAACTCTATGTAGTAGTGGAATTGAATTTTCCTAATGTTTGTTAAAATTTATTAGATTTACTCATTTTTTATGGGTTTCACTCTGTAGGAGAATAATTTATTTTACTATCTCTATGTCTTTTAGTAGTATATTTTCATAAGTCATAGTAGTTTCTCCCTATGTAGTAATAGATTTGAAATTTCCTCTCTTTATATCTATGTGTAATAGATTTTTCAAGTTGTAATGGATTCACTATGTTTCATAGAAGATTTGCATTTGTATGTCTATTTATCTATCAGTCACAAATTTGTCAAAGCCATAAAAGATTCACCCTATGTGGTAGTGTATTTTAATTTTTGTCTATTTATTTGTCAGTATAAAATTTGTCTAAGTAATAGTATGATTTCCCTGTATTTTAATAGATTCACACTATGTCTACTTTTGACCTATAATTCATTAGCATAATTTCCCTATGTCGTAAAAAAATTTCCCTATGTTTGTAAATTTCACAGTCTGAGAGGTTTCTATATATTTTCATTTGTAACTTTATTTTAAAAAGGTCATGCCAAATTTATATTGTGTTTTACATCGGGGGATATAACCCCTAGACCCCCACTCCTTGGCCCCATTTTGATCAAACTACTAACCCATTTCCTAGTAAGTACATGCATGCTAAAGATAACTAAATCAAACTATTGACTCATTTCCTATAAGTTCTACATTTTTAAGGCATCAAAACAAACAAAAAAATACTTATGCACTTAAATTTGGCACTTAAAATCAACTTTATCTTCCTTTATTCTTTTTTTGTGTATTGTTTGTTGAAAGGTGGTATTCAGGATTAGGAAATACTCAATAACTTTTTTTTTATCACCATCTAGTAATTATTCTATGTATGATCTCCCTTTCCATCAAAATGTATTCCTAAGGATTAAAAATAACTAATTATTTTATTTTTCACTTTGGTCCTAGGGTTTTATGACTATAATTTCATAACCTAACATTTGGACCAAACCCTATTTTTTAAGGGTATACAAAATGTGAAGGAGCATGTCATTATTGGCTAGGTGGTTATCCATTTTACTGGCACTATAAAGTGTGTGGATTTCATCCTCCAATACTCAAGCCTTAGATAACACTCCCAAGGTTAGATTTTCTAAAAATACTTTAGTTATGATGATACATGGATCACGATTGATATTTGACCCTTATGAGTTCACCCATTAATATTCCTCTTCCATGATATTTGACCTCATCATCATATATCAAGGACACACCTAGATTATCTTATATATCCTAGCTTATGACCTCTTAGTCATACATAAAATAATATTACAAGGAACACAACATTCCCAAAGATCACACACCATATAATTTTTAGGTTATTATCAGTGGGGTGATAGTTATTTACACAACTTTTTTATTAATCTAAGATGCCTTGTGTGCATTGATTGATTCCTTTGTGCGTAACTAGTTTGAAACTAGATCTAAATCCAAATCAAAATTTAATACAAATAAAATACATCCAATCAAGTATAATTTTAATTAAAAATCTAAAACCAATTCAAGTTTGAAAGTAAAACTATTTCTAACCAAGTCAAAACATCCAAATTCAAACATCTAAAAGTCAAATAATCATAAATCAAACATGTCAAGTCAAGCATATATAGTCAACTATGTCTAAATTCAATGACATAAATATAATACACATTTACAAATTCAAACACATATAAATTGGTCAAGTGTATACAATCAAACTATGTTAAATGGCTAGATTCAACCAAGTCCAAAGTTAACTAAGTCAAACCAATTCAATAACCTAATTCGAAACAAGCCAACATTTAAAGTCAAATAAGTCTAAAACCTAAGGTAAAATCAAATCATTTGAATTATTTAGGTTACATCAAATATTGTCATAGATCCAAATTCAAGATCAAATCCTAAGTTAAGTTAATCCAACCTATCAAAGTCAATATTAAATCCCAATCTGAGTTAAACCCCAATTAAATGCAATCAAAATCAGAATCAAATTCCCACTTAATCCAAATTAAATTAATTATAACCTGAGCTTAATCCAAATATCAAACCAATCCATTCAAACCTTAAATATACCTATGTCACCCAAAACTAATCCATTTAGACCCCAAATTTAATAATATGCACTTGAAAACAAGGATGATGTACTTTTATAGCTCATAGAAATAAGTGCCTAATTCCTTACAGATTATGATCTTGTAAATATAAAATCAATCCTAAGAAAAAATCAAACCATCCCACATTAAAATCAGCCTACCTTTATAAAACATTATATCTAATTTATAATATCCTTCACATCCATTAGCTACCATCATAATCCTGATATCCTCTTTATCAACCGTGAAGGTAAACTTGTTCTAGCACCTCTATCTCAGATTTAAACCATACTTAAACAAATATGATAACTTAGTTATCACATGGATGAGTTAGTATCAACCATAAATATTTCTCTTAAGCCATACAAATTAGACAACCAAACATCCAAGACCAATCCAACTCTAGAGCTATAATAAATCTAATAAATCAATTATGTCTTGCCATCACCCCTCCAAGGATAATTATCTATGCAAGAACATGATACATCCAAGTTCGAGAATCATCCATGATAGGTATGTCAATATCCATTTTAAAATAAAAATCAAACCCTTCCATTTTCAAGTCAAGGTCAATGCATCTGAACCATCCTTCATCAACCCATCTTTGATGAACACATTTTTGTTGAATCACCCATTCTCGACCAATACAGAACCATTATTGAACCACCCATAGTTGATAAAGAATAAATATTTTATGAGACAATATTTGATGAACATTAATTAGCTAACCAACCATCCCTATTTAATCCATTTTTCACTAGCAACCAATCTCTAACCAACCAACCATCTTTGATGCATCCATCTTTAATGAACCCTCATTTGACAAACCACCCATATTTGATGAGCCCATATATGGTCATCCCATATTTGATGCATCACCCAATCTCCCATTATAAATCAAAGCCTCGATTTCCCAACACCACATACCTCATGGGGAAATAATACCTATAGATAAAAATAACATCCAAATGGTCATCCATATGACTATCATTCTAGCATCTCTTTTTAGTGGCATAAAAATAATGTCAACATATTAGCAATTTAATAAAAACTCATTTATCAAATGTAAACTTGTCAAATAAGAGGAAATAAACAATAGTCCTTCATGGTCACATGCATATAAATCCATGGATTGTTTCAAAATCAACAAATATCCTATAGCAAGTAAAATCCTAAAAAACATGAGTTACAAAGACATACACCTTGGCCTCTACGATTAATTAATCATCAAAACAATCCATATTCATGTAAATAAAATATACCATGGCATCAATTAAAAACCATCTATATATCAATAAAAATACATCACTAATAATTCTATGATTTCAAAGGAAGCTCCATCCATAATCTATACAAACTTCATCCCTTGACACACCTTCTTAAGAATAACATCAAGCTTCATTGGAAAAAAGAATTCCAAGAAGCATTTGACAAGTTCAAATAATATATGTCTAATTTACAATGTTATCTCATCCAACTCCAAGAAAACCATTATTCCTTTACATTTCCATAAATCAACATGCCTTTGGGGAACTCTTGGGTCAACATGATGAAAATGGAAAGGAAAGGATTGACTATTATCTAATTAGGACCTTGGTATCTTATGAACATAATTATTCATCCATTGAAAAATCCTATTAAGAAGTATTCTATTCTTACCAAAATTTTATACATCATATACTCAACAACAAAACTATCTTTATTGCTAAGATTGATCCACTGAAATACCTTCTATCCAAAGTAGCACTCACTAGATGAATGGTTAAATAGGTCATACTACTCAACGAGTCAAACATTTAGTCTACACATCAATAGGTTATTAAATGGCTGGTACTTATAGATCAAATTTTAAAATATCCTTTATTAGATGTGAACCATTTACCATTTATTTTCTTGATGAATCTATTTTCTCACTTGTTGAGTCATAACAGTGGAAATTATATTTTGATGGATCTTCCACATCACATGGATTAGGGTTATTATCTTGTTTATAACACCATGGGGGTCCTTATTCCCAAGGATTTTCACATTATATACCCATGTAAAAATAATATTACAGAGTATGAGGCTCTTATCATGGGCCTTCGACTAGATATTTAGTGGAATATCACACTTTTTGGTCTTTGGTGACTCATAATTGATCATTAGTTAGGTAAATGGCATCTATAAAAATACCATGGTAGATAGCTTAAACCAATAATTTATGGACATTCAATTTGAATAGGTACCTTTTGACAATAAATATGTAACTCCATGCAATGGTGACTATTGTGTCACTTATAAAAATGTTCTTAGATGTCCAAAACTATTTATTTTTAATTAAATAACTCATCATCCCATCATAAAATCATCCAAAGTCTAAGATGGTATGTGATATTGTTGGTCCCAATTCACCAATATATCATGGTATCTACACTTACCTCCACAATCACACACTGCCTGCTCACCTATCACAAGACCACCAAAAATCATTTATCCAAAATGCCTCATATTATGCCCTTCTTGGAATTACACTTTATCATATAGGTTATGATGAAAAATTGATTCATTATTTAAACATGAAAGAGATAATTTTTTTTCCATAAAATGTGTTCACAATAGGATTTTTGGAGCACATACTATTGGAATGGTCCTTGCAAAGAAAATTATTTATACAGGGTATTATTGGCTAACCATAGAATCATATTCCTATAATTATGTCAAGAAGTGGGTTCCATGTCAGAAGTATGATTATTTAATTCATGCTCTATTTCAAGTGATGCCACCAATCACATCACTATTGTCTTTTTCCATATGGGGACTCAATCTCATAGGGAATATAAATCCCACGTCCTCTGATGGTCATAAACGCATCCTTACTACTACTAATTACTTCCCTAAGTGAGTTAAAGTCATTCCTCTCACCTATGTCACTGGAAATTAGATATCAAAATTCATCCTAAAACTTATCATCTACTACTATGGCATTCTATACTCCAATATCATTGATAATAGTAAGTCCCTAAAAAATAAGAATGTTAAGGCCCTTTATACTTAGTTCTATATCAGGAAAAAAATTATCTACTCCTTATTATCCACAAGGAAATAAATAAGCAAATACATATAATAAAACAATTGTTAAAATCTATAAAAATATTTTCAATTAGATTGGATGCAATTGACATTTATAACTATTTCTACCTTTGGGTCTTACTGCACAAACATTTGCACACCCCCTAGTGCTACTCCATATTCCCTAGTCTAAAGAACTAAAGCTATGCTCCCTATTGATATCAATTTACCTTCCTTTGGCATATTATAATAATTAAACTTATTATTTTATTATGTATTTGGTTATATTGTTATAACTAATAATGTTATTAAGTTGCATGGGTTTTCTTTTTTCTTAATCTTGTCAACTCTTTATTATACCTACCTCCTTGTTTATAGGTGATTATTATATTCCTATATATTAGGACATATCAATGTTGAATAATATCACATATTCTTGGCTGCATTAATGTGTTATTACAACTTTATATGGTTTTATAGCTCACAATTGAGGGAGAGGGAGTGAGTGAAGGAGAGATCTTGTTAGGGAAGAACAAATACATTTTGTAGATTCTCATAAAGGAAGAGGATGTGATAAGGTGTGCTATTAAATATTAAAAAATAAGAAATTTTTACTATTAGGGAGGCATTTTAATAAGTGAAGGATGTTTTTTCATGTAGGAGGCATTTTAAGGACAAGTTTTTACTATCACAAGCCCTATGTGAGGGCCTTTTTGTGAAAGTGAGGTGTTTTAGTGAAGATAAGGATGCTTATTGGGTGTTTTAAAATTTTGGAAGGCTACCTAAATAGTGGCATCCCAAGGAAAAGTAACACTCTGATGTTTTGTAGTTCGAAAACCAAAGAAATAAATAAAACCTATTTTTATCAAGTTTTTTTTTAAATCTAGCTTATAAGGTGTTGTGCGAGGATTTAGACACTACTTTATGGAAAAAGACATGGTTTGAAACCATTGTAGTAGGTATTCTTAATTTTTTTGTCTTAGAACAACTCTCAAACATTAGGAAAGTGTTTATTTTGCTCATAAAGGAAAAAATATATTGTTACTAGTCTATTTGGATAGCTAGGAAGGAAGAATGAGGATGCACTCAGCAATAACAAGAAGAAACAGGTGTTTTTATATTGGTAAATTACATTATGAAAGATTTTAAACTAATTTTTTATTTATAAAATTCTAAATAAGGTGTAATTGATTTAATTAAAAAGTGTAAAAATCAATTTCTCTTCAAAACTTTAGAAAACTTGATTTTTTTACCTATAATTTGTTAAGAAAATCACAATTAATTCTATTAGGAGAAAACCATAAATATAAAACTCTTTAAAATTTTCCACAACTTTAAAAAAATTTATCCTCTTCCACACAGATAAATAATTTTTGTAAACAAAGTTATACAACTCTAGATTTAATTATTTTTGTTGTTTTAGAGAATTTTTCAAAAAAGATGGAAACTTTAAAATTTAACAAATTGCAAAGAGTGTTTTGTTGAGAATTGGTAGATTTTTTCAATTTTAGGTTATATTTAGTTTTTGTATAAATTATTACATTTTTTATAATTTAATTTTTTTCATGAAAAACTAGGTAAAAATGGCTAGTTTGCAACATTTGTTGTTGCCATAATCTCAAAAATTGATTGGAAAAAACTTTGGATTATAGAGTCATAGGATACTTATGACAAGTGAGTATAGGCATATTGACCAAATTATCCTTGGTAAAGAATATAGACTAGTTTATCAACCAAATGACTATTAAAAATGTCGTAATGAGGATCTCATGTTATTGAAACTCTTTGTAGTAGACAATTTGATTCTAGAAGTTAGAAATGTTGATAATGCACTAGATTTATGGAACACCTTAATATAAAATATCAAGAATTTGAAGTTGTTAGACTTTATTACTTGAAAACTATTTTATTTTTGACTAGGATATAATATGAAGGTTCTATTATTGAATATTTTTGTTAGTTGAAGGACGTTTGTGATCGGTTAAAGGCAGTGGGAAAACCTATAGATGAGTAAGAACTCATTACTCTAGTTATGTAGAATTTAACCTATTATTATGATTCTTTTTTAGAATAATTACACATGATTTTAAAGACACATACATTGAAATTTGAGTATTTTTCCACTCTTCTCATATAGAAGGAAAGGTGGGAAGAATAGTCTATTGCTTTAACATCATAGTCTACATAAAATGCACTCATTGCACAATCACAAGTAAATGGTAGTTATAAATCTACTAAAAAATATTTTTATTTTAATAAACTTGGTAATGTGAAGAAATGTTTTTTTAAGTGACAAAAATAATTAGAAAATAGGAGAAATAAGTCACAAACTAAAAATATGGTTGAAGAATATTAACAAAACTCAATGAGCGAGTTTGTATTTATGGTGACAAAAGATCAATCAATAGAGTCAATAACATGGAATTTTGACTCAGGCTCATCAAGACACTACTTGTTTTAGAAAGACCGGTATGTAATATTTGTATAAGATGATAGTTGTAATGAATCAGTTTCCTTAGGTGATGGTTGGGTTCACTATGTGAAAGGATATAATAGTGTTCATATATATTTGAATTATGTTAGTTACACTTTTAATAATGTTTGATTTGTTCCTAACATGGAAAAAAATTATTTTCATAAGTGAAATAACTAAGAATCCTCACCTTTGTGTGGAGTTTAAAGGAAACACATGCATGGTTAGTAATCTTCATGCAAAGAAAGTCATTACTATTAGTGTTGGTAACAAGGGATTGTATAAGTTCATTGATCCCAAAATATAAAAATAACATGAACTAGTAGTGGTTGAAATAACTAGTGAGGTATGTCATAATAGGTATGGTTACCATGGTTATGAGAATTTGCATATATTAAGTCAAACTAACTTTGTGAATGGAATGTCTTATTAAAATAGTCATAATGTATGTTCAGGATGTCAAATAGATAAACCAATTTAAAATTCATTTGACGTTGGTAAGGAATAGAGATAAAAATGAATTGGATATGATACATGTGGATTTTCATGGTCCAATATGGACATCTCCAATATTAGGAGCTTTATATTACTTTTTGCTTATAGATGACTTTTCTAGGAAAATGTGGGTTTATTTTTCACATAGAAAGTCAGAATGTTTGTCTAACTTTGTTAATTAGAAAGATATGGTAAATCAATATGGAGGGAAACATGTAAGAGATATTAGATCAGTTAATGGGGATGAATTTATCTCTAATAAATTCATGGAATCATATAATGAAGAAGGTATAAATAAACAATATTATACATAATATAATGACATCATGACAAGGTAGAATATGATAGTGGAGATGGAACATTGTATGGTGGATATCCAAAATGTACCATATCAATAATGGGTATAAGTTTTGAATATAACTATTTATACTCTCAACAAAATTCCCACAAGGCTTACATAATGTAACACCAAAATAAGCATGGTTAGGTAAAACACCAGATGTAAGTAATTTTCATTTTTCTGGATCTACTATTTCTATATTGGGCAAAGTATTCATGTTTATTGGTTATTATGATCAAAGTGTTGCATAGAGATTACTAGATGTCTCTACATACATAATTGTCGTTAGTAAATATTTTCATGTATATGTGAAGTGTATATAATAAAAAATGCACCATGTCTATGAATTAATCCTAGATTAGATAAGATAGATCACACCTACCCTTCTGATTCATATACACTTGTTGAGTGAGAACATGACCAATATTAGGATCCATTAGACCTGATTAGGGGATCACTGTATCACTTATCACAACATATCATGATAGTAAGGGTTCCAAAGCTTACAATCTAACACAATTTCACACCAACCCTAATGGATTCCTAAGGTTTAAAATATTCACTTTATTCTAATAGTAAGAAAGTAAACTCTAATTTGGTGCACACCAAATCTTGTAGCACAAAGTGGGGGTTAGAATCAATAAAAAAAACATGTATAGGAAAGCTCAATTAAAGTAAGTATGAGTAACACCCTAATACATAAAATATGAAAGATAGTATTATTTGAGCTAACACTTATGCTACTTATATCTATAAAAAGAGATGAGAACAAAGTTAGAATATACTTACCTAAATTTGAACCCATCAAGACTCAATCTCTCCCTTGGCCAAAGGGGCTTCATAAGAGGTTATTGTGGGTTTTAAGGATCATTAAGAAAGATGAAAGCATCTGAGACTTATCCACAAGACTAGATTCTCCAAATAAGAAACCTAAGCTAAGTATCCTCAAGTAGAATGGTGGAAGAGTAGATTGTGAAGAAGCACAAATGAATAATAACTCTTGATTGCACATATGAATAATGACCAAAATTATCTTGTATATATAGGTATGTTTTACCCTAAATCCTTGTAGGAATGTCAGTTGTATAGGGTCAATGTAGTCAACCTAGTGTGTTTTTGGGGATAATTTACAAAGTCTGAGTTAGGTTAGCTAAAAGGCTAACAATATAAGAAATTAAAGAATACCCCTAAACTATACTAGGCTAACTAAGTATAACTGATGATCCACAAGGAGTTTAGACAAGAAAAAGAGGAATCAAAGAGGAAAATATTATAAGAATATTCAAGGGAGGAGAAAAGCTTAGCTAATGGTTTTGGGATCTAGTTGGATTGGTAATAATGTGAAAATAAGGGACACCAATCTTGTGAAGCACCAAAGGTCTACCCACCCCTTTCTCGATGCACCCCTTAGGGTGTGCACTCAGAGAGATTGAGACTCAATGGGTTCTTACAAGATGTAAAGCATTAATACATGATAAAAATTAAAAATATTATGTGTATACATATGCCCCACTTGAATCTCATCACATATCACTAAGGTGCAATAGGGGGTGGTGATTAAAGAAATAACATACGGACACACACAATGGTAATGCTAAAAAAATTAAAATATTTTAAAAAGCATAAAATAAATGAAAAAGAAACTAATCTAAAAAGGTACATAACTAAAAATTAAATGTGATGCATACCTTGAATTACCTTTATCATAGAATGGTTGTCTACTATGTTGCTAGTTTTGATTATGGAGGGCATAGAGACTAATTTTGACAAACCCAAGTATACAAAACTAAAGAGAAAATAAATAAATGCAATAAAAGCAAAGGTAGCTAGTGTTATAAGGACAAGACGTACTTGGTAAATTTAGCAAGTTGGGGTGATAGGTGTTATGTTGGACCAAATGACCAAGTCAAACAATAAGAGTAAATTTGGTAACCAAAAATCCAAGGCTACTAAATATCAAAAAACTCAAACAAGTTATCCTTAAATAAGAAAGGCAAACTCACCAAATCAAACCCAGGATACTTGTTAAACAAGATGGTGAAAGAAAAGAAAATAAATGGTAAAATAAGACTAAAAACAAAATAGTAAAATAACATTGATGAGTGAGTATTAACAATCCACATCTCACTCAATAATGGAAAAAGGATGCATAAAGGGAAAACAACATTTTCGAATAAGAAGTAACAATACACACACACTCAATAATAGAAAAAGGGTAAAAATTCATGTATCTATAACAATAGGACAACAAAATCATGATAAATGGTAAAAGAAAGGTAAGGTATATTAATGTAAAATTATGGTGTAAAGAAAGAAGAAATCCATAGTTTCTCAACCATGTTGTTTCACTCTAAGAATAGATAAAACTAAAATAAAGTAGTGCTAGCATGATTTTAAGAGATGAAGAAGAAGGAATTAACGAAGAAGGGAAATATATTTGTTATCACAATTTGTCTATCAAGGGGGGGGGGGGGAATGAAATGGGTGGAGGGGAGAAAGAAGGAAAAACCAAGGTAGAGGAACTATTTATCAAATTCAATAAACTTAAATTAGGTTTGTCAAAATAAGAGGACTTTCAACCTTAAGGACTATAAAGAACTTCTCTTAGCCACACATGTCTTGGGTCAAAAAATGGAGTATATAGATCATCCCATGACGGATATATGCATAAAAATTAAAATGAATTGTTAAGCATGAGATATAATGAGAGGGAGGGTGAATCAATATATCATATATCTTATAAAACTTTCCTTTAACGAAATTCTACTTAATCAAACATTCAAGATATGCAATAAAACTCAAACAATAAACACCACATAAGATAGAGAGAAACACTAGATATAATGTGGAAACCCAATGTGGGAAAAACCACAGAGAACAATCTCAATTATATGAATGAGCACCAACCCAAACAATATTCACAAGCACCAACTTACAGGAGCACCAACTCCTTTGTTGAGTACCAACCCAAAAATTATTCATGAGCACCAACACCTTTGCTGAGCACCAACCTAACAACTATTCATGAGCACCAACCCACAAGAGCACCAACCCCTTTGTTGAGCACCAAACCAGCAATAATTAGTGAGCATTAACCCATAAGAGCACTAAACCCTTTGCCAAGCACCAACCCAAAAATAATTCATGAGCACTAACCCACAGGAGCACCAACCCCTTTGCCAAGCACCAACCCACAGAAGCACCAACCCAACAATAATTTGTGAGCACCAAACCACAAAAGCACCAACCCCTTTGCCGAGTACCAACCCAACAATAATTTGTGAGCACCAACCCACAAGAGCACCAACCCCTTTATGTATACCATACACCTATCTCTCAATGTTTCTATCTCAATAAATGATAGTTCATTACAACATCTCTTTCCTCTCTCTCACCTTTGCTCTTATGAGCTAGATATAAAAAATACAAATCATATTCATCTCTCAAAATTTCTCTTCTAAGTTAGATATTACAATATCAAATCAAACTCTATCTCTCCATATTACAAATGGCTTCTCAAGCCTTTATTTATAGCTTTCCAAATGACCTTTGGCCTTCCCCCTTTGTGACCCTTCAATCTTCATGGAAAATGGCACCAAACTTGTATGACCCTTCATATCCTTGCCTTTGAAAAGTCATGTGGTGACCTTTCATGAGAAAAAACATCCTTCCCACTTTTGTCCTTATCTTGGTGACTTTTCGTATTCCTCAAAGTGTCCCTTCATGAGAAATTGTGCCCTTCCTATTTTGTCTTCACTTGGTGACCTTGGAATTCCCCAAGATGACTCTTCATGGGAAAATGCATCCCATCCTTCTTTTGTCTTTACCCCGTGGCTCTTTGACTTCTCCAAGGGCCCTTCTTTTGTCTCATATGCAACCAAAAATATATTCATTAATATTAAATAAATATTAACTCACATTAGACAAGATATAACAATTACACACATCATTAAATGCAATGTGGCCTTTATCACCAAAAATTCTAGACCTTTGACATCAATGAAAATATTTCCAACAATCTCCCCCTTTGTCATTGATGGCAACCTCAATCTTGAAACTACCATATCCTATCACCTACACATCCTATCATCTAACAACATACAGTAACTCCCCCTTATTGTAGTAACATGTACCTATTCCTTGTACCTATTTCTACACCTATACTTGTACCTATTATTCTCCCCCTTTGACATCAATGGCAAAGGGCCTACCTTTAGCTAACACTTAGTTCCCCCTCAACTGATGCTAAACCTCAATGGTAGGAAGTAAAGGGAATTACTCCCAACTTCTCTCGTAGATACTCAAATGTGTCTTTTGGTAGTTCCTTTGTGAAAATATCTACAATCTACTCTATAGTACTAATATATTCCATCTTAACCTATTGATCTACAATCTACTCTCTCAAGAAGTGACATCTAATGGGAATATGTTTTGTTCTTGAATGAATTACTAGATTTTTCAAAATATTTATAGCACTTGTGTTATCAAAAAAATGGAAAGAGGTTCATCATACTTTACCTTGATATCTTCCAAAGTTTTCTTCATCCAAAGCACTTGAGTACAACACAATACTATTGTAATATATTTTTCTTCAGCTATAGAAAGTGATACTAAGTTCTACTTCTTGCTTATCCAAGACACTAAGCTATCACCAGGGAAGAAAGATCCTCCACTTGTACTCTTTCTATCATCTAAGAACCCTACCCAATCTGAATCTATATAAGCAACTAAAATGAAATCTTTACCTGTGGGATACCATAATCCATAATCTAATGCCCCCTTGATATATCTAAATATTCTTTTCACCAACTGTACATGACTATCTCTTGGAGACGACTAATATCTCGCAACCATACCTACTACATGCATGATGTCTAGTCTCGATGTTGTCAAATATAAAAGACTACCAATCATAGATCTATACAAAGATTTGTCTATAACAGGTGAATCTTCATCCTTGCTCACCTTATTTCCTGTATACATAGGTGTGCCAACTGGTGCACAATCCTCAAAACCAAACTTATTCAACATTTCCTTGGCATATTTACTTTGAGATATGAAAATTCCTTTATTTGATTAAAATATTTGCAACCCTAAGAAAAATGATAATTTTCTAAGCATAGACATCTCAAATTCTTTTTGCATTCTATCAAAAAATTCTTTTGTCATCTTTTCAATATTTCCTCCAAAAATGATATCATCAACATATACTATAACAATCAATTGATGCTCCCTTCTATTTTAATGTAAAGATTACTATTAGCAAATCCTCTCTTGAATCCTTTATCTTGTAGGTACTTATCAAGTCTTGCATACCAAGATCTAGGAGCTTGTTTTAATCCATATAATGCTTTCTTCAATCTGCATACATGGTTACTAATATTCAAGAGAATAAACCCCTTAGGTTGCTCAATGTAGACCTCTTCTTCAAGATTCCCATTTAGGAAGGCAGATTTGACATCCATCTAAAACACTTTGAAATTTTTAAATATTGCATATGCAAGAAACACTCTAATAGCCTCTAAACTTGCCACTAGTGCAAAAGTTTCTTCAGAATCTATTCCCTCAATCTGAGCATATCCTTTACATACTAATCTTGCTTTATTTCTAGTCACTTCTCTATTTTCATTCAACTTATTTCTATAAACCCATTTTTTTCCTATCACATTGTGATCTTTTGGTCTAGGGACTAATTCCCAAGAATCATTCTTTTCTATTTGATCTAATTCTTCATCCATAGCCTTAACCCAATGCTCATCATGTCTAGCTTTTAAAAAATTTCTAGGCTGAATTTTAGATAACAAAGAGAAATTAACTAGTTCAGATTCACTTACCATCATTCTTCTGGTGCAAATTCCTTCTTTTATATCCTTGATGATGTCACTTTCATTATGAATTTTCTAAACGTATTTGGATGGAGTCTTGGTTCCCTTTTTATCCTTCTCCTTTTCCTCATCTTTATTTGATTCTTCAAAGCCTTCCTCTTAAATGATTTTAAGAATGTCTACTAGATCAGTGATTCTCTGTGTTCCATCTTCTTCTATCCTGACACTTGCACTTTCAACAATTTTCTTGGTTCTTTTGTTATAACATTTATAAGCTTTACTTTTTCAAGAATAACCAAGAAATCTATCTTCATCTACTCTAGATTTAAACTTACCAAGTTTTTCATCAGTTCTCTTTATGAAGCATTTGCTACCAAAAAATCTAAAATAATCAACTATTACTGGTTTGTCTTTCCATAGCTCATAAGGAGTCTTTTCACTGTTGACTCTTAATAAATCTCTATTCTAAATATGCATTATTGTACCAACTACCTCTCTCCAATATTTATTTGCTATCTTAGATTCATTTAGCATTGTCCTCACCATCTCTTAAACTATTCTATTTTTCCATTCAACTACTCCATTTTGTTGTGGAGTTTTGGCTGCTGAATACTATCTATTTATTCCATGATCTTCACAAAACTCAATAAATTGATCTAACATGAATTCTCCTCCTCGATCTAATCTTAGACACTTAATATTCAAATTAGTTTCATTCTCAACTAATGATTTGAATGCTTTGAACTATCTAAAAGCCCCTAATTTTTTCTTTAAAAACATTATCCAAGTCATACATGAAAAATAATTAATAAGAAACATGAAATATTTATCACCTTGAGTACTTTGAGTCCTCATAGGTCCACATAGATTAGTGTGAACAAGCTCTAACATTTGAGTGGTTGAGTACTCTTTTGTTTTGAACCACCTTCTAGCTTGCTTCCCATGCTAATAAGGTCCACAAAGTGTGCTAGATGGCTTTGTGATCTTTGGAAGATTCTTGACTGCTTGTTTTTTGCATATTTTGACAAGATTGTCAAAATTTATGTGCCCCATTTTCCTGTGCCATAACCAACTTTCTTCAATTTGACTCAAACAACATTTTTGACCTTTGATGTCTAATAGCATATATAAGTTATTACCTATTCTCTGAGCATTTGGAACCAATACATCTGAATCTTTTCTTCTAATTTCACAACCTTCTCCATAAAACTTTAGTGTGTGCCCTTGATCACACATTTGACTTACACTCAAAAGATTATACTTAAGACCTTCTACATATAAAACATTATCAGTTTTAGTTCTACCATTATCTAAACTTAGTGTACCTTTTCTAGCAATTTTGATAGTAGTATTATCCCCAAATTTCACTGTGCCACCATTGATCTTATTCAAGGTTATGAACTTGCTCTTGTCTCATGTCATGTGCCTCAAACATCTACTATCAATAAACCATGTCTTTTCTTCATTTCTTACATGCAAAGCTATTTGGACCAACATAGAACCTTTATGTTGTTTCTTCTGCCATGTATGAACCTTTTTCTTGATGAATGGAGCCCTAAAATTCTAGTCCTTATTGACTGACTCGAACATGCTTCTACAATACCAAGCTATGTGTCTGAAGTTGTTACACTTGTAACAAATTATGGTCTCTTCATCAAAGCTTGATAGAGGAGCAAAAGAGTTATAGCTTCTACTTGACTCTACATGACCTTCATTTTCCTTATTTTTGAGATTGTTAGTTCTTTCTCTACATTCTAATTTATTATGACCATATCCATTACAATAGAAATAGTAACCATAAAAATAAGACCTGTTTATGAATCTTTGACCTGATTGCCTTTTATAGCTTTGTTCTTTCTATCCTTTTTTGTCCTCTATATTCTTCATTTCTTCCCTTCTTGTTTTCTCATTTGTAAGAGGTTCAACATAGCTCTTCTTATTTTCAAAACCAATACCTATCTTATCTGATATTGCCTTTTGGATTTCTAATATCTTATTCAACATATTAGTGTTATTCTCAAATTTTGAATCATTGACTATTTTATTATTGACTGCTTTCTCAATCTCTTCTTTTAAAGAGGCAATTTCAATAACATACCTTTCACATTCTTTTCTTGTTATTTCCAACTATGTCATTATATCTTATTCATTCTTCTTGGCTTCTTCAAAGTGTGCTTGTAGATCTTTAATTATCTCCTTTGACTCCTTTTCATTTTTCACGATCTGGCGCTTTAATTTTTTATTTTTCTTTTCAACAACTTTCAACTCTTCTAAGGCACACATGAGTTCTCCTTCCATATTTACTTCAACTTCATCCTCTTCTTCTTCTTTATCAACTATTATTTTGCTTGTAGAGGCACCTTTATGTATGGCCATCTTGTGCTTTCCTAATCTACCTTCAAGCTGTAAAACTTTTTCAAAAAGGAACCTGCTCTAATACCAATTGTTAAGCACAGGATATACTAAGAGGGGGGGTGAATCAGTATATCATATATCTTATAAAACTTTCCTTTAACCAAATACCACTTAATCAAACATTCAAGATATTCAATAAAACTCAAACAATAAACACCACACAAGATAGATAGAAACACCAAATATAGCATGGAAACCCAATGTGGGAAAAATCATGGAGAACAATCTCAAGTATATGAATGAACACTAACCCAAACAATATTCACAAGCACCAACTTGCAAGAGCACCAACCTAGTAACTAGTCATGAGCACCAACCCATAGGAGCACCAACCCCTTTGCTGAGCACCAACCCAACAACTATTCATGAGCACCAACCCCTTTGTTGAGCACCAACCCAACAACAATTCTTGAGCACCAACCCACAAGAGCACTGACCCCTTTACTGAGCACCAAACCATAAACAATTTGTGAGCACCAACCCATAGGAGCACCAACCCCTTTGCCAAACACCAACCCAACAACAATTTATGAGCACCAAACCCTTTGGCAAACACCAACCCAACAATAATTCATGAGCACTAACCCACAGGAGCACCAACCCCTTTGTGTATACCACACATCTATCTCTCAATGTTGTTATATCAACAAATGATAGTTCATTACAACATCTCTTTCCTCTCTCTCACCTTTGCTCTTATAAGCTAGATATAACAAATACAAATCATATTCATCTCTCACAATTGCTCTTCTAAGCTAGATAATACAATATCAAATCAACCTCTATCTTTCCATATTACAAATGGCTTCTCAAGCCTTTATTTATAGCTTTGCAAATGACCTTTGGCCTTCCCCCTTTGTAACCCTTCAATCCTCATGGAAAATGGTGCCAAACTTATATGACCCTTCATATCCTTGCCTTTGAAAAGTCATGTGGTGACCCTTCATAAGCAAAAACATCCTTCTCACTTTTGTCCTTATCTTGGTGACTTTTTGTATTCCTCAAAGTGTCCCTTCATGAAAAATTGTGCCCTTCCTCTTTTGTCTTCACTTGGTGACTCTTGGAATTCCCCAAGATGACTCTTCATGGGAAAATGCATCCCATCCTTCTTTTGTCTTTATGCCATTGCTCTTTGACTTCTCCATGGGCCCTTCTTTTGTCTCATATGCAACCAAAAATATATTCATTAATATTAAATAAATATTAACTCACATTAGCCAAGATATAACAATTACAAACATCATTAAATTCAATGGGGCCTTTATCACCAAAAATGCTAGACCTTTGACATCAATGAAAATATTTTCAACATGAATCTACCTCCCCATGACATGTCCCCTATTCTTTAGGACCCCTTATATAGCTATCAATATATTGTGAAGATTGGGTACTTGCATGAGAAAGTAGGTAGAACCATAATTTTTTTTTAAATCCCCTATTCTAATATACTAGTGTACCAAACCCCAAATGACTTTAGTTTAATATGAATCTGACTATGGAGTTTGATATTTGATTAGAGATAGGATATGTGTTTGTAATCACATATTTTGGTGTGAATTTGATTTTTGAGATTTGTGTGTTGCCTTTTAGATATCATTTCCTTTTATTTTAAATGATTTAGCTCTTAACTTTCTTAATGGATTTTTATATTCCCCCTCCATATTGATTTATAAAACCAAACATAGGTGCTAAATATGAATTTCATTTGAATACTTGGGATAAGGTTGTTAAGAGAGAGAAATTCAATGATCATAGGGTCTAAGAGTCTCATAAATTTAGGTGAAATAAAAGTGCTATCTTGACTTCAACCTTGTTCTATCCAATATGGATATGAAAGGAAGGGGAAATCAAAAGGAGTCACACATGGAACAATTTTAATTACTTCAAATTATAAAAAAATGTGACAAAGGGAAAAAGGAAGGGATATAATGATATTAAAGTGGGATTTCTTATCATAAGAAAGAGGGAAATGGAGGAAAACATGTTGACATAGATTGTTGTGCAAATTCCATCAAGCAAGAGAAGAAATAAATAAATTTGAGAATAAGGATCAAGAACATGAAAGGGATGATAATTTTATGAGGAGGTTCAGGTCCTATCTATGATCTCATAAAGTAACTCATAAAAAGAGAGACCCACGAGGGTGCCAACAAGCAAGAGAAAAGCAAGGTGAGGGAGCCTTTTTACAAAGTAACTCACAAAAGAAAAACCCAAAGGATGCCAAAAAAACATTGGCAAGAAGCAACAATGAAAGATAAATGATTTAAAAGATGGTGGTTTTGTGAAGAATGTCAGATCCTATCCATGGTCTTACAAATCAAATCAAAAAATAAAAACCCAATAGGTGCAAAAAAAAGATAAAATGCAAGAAGATAAAGAAGACTTGGTACATCAAGAAACCAAAAGACCAAAAGGGAGGACTAAAGATTTCTGAAAGGAAGGAAATTGTTGCAGAGGGAGAGACCCATGCTTAAGTAAGCTAAAAAAAATATTAGATAGATATAAATAGACAACATTAAAATAAGTAAATGTTTAGGTAAAATAATTTTCAAGGAATTGAGGATTGGTGGGATCTTTGAAAACATGGTCATCATTGGTTTGAAGATGGTAAATGCTCAAACAAAGAATGTATTTAATTAAATATGGGCCCCACTATTTTTGGGAATATTTACCTTCATTTTCATGGGTGTAATATAATTTAAAGACAAGATCACCAACATTAAAAGTGTGGATTTTAACATGTTTATTATGTTACCAAGCGATGTGAGTCTTGTATTGGAAGTTATGTTGCAAAGTGAAAAGATGACGTTTATTAAGAATATCAAGGGCATGAAGATGAGCTTCACACAATTCTTCATCATGAATAATGTCATGAAGATATATATGAAGATAGGGAAGATCAACTTATAAAGAACTGACTTAAAACCATAGACTAGAGAAAATAGAGTTTCCCTAGTGATAGTGCATATACTAGTTTGATAGGCCCAAAGTGTATGGTAAAGATGAATATGCCAATTTGTGTGGGATTCATGAATTGTCTTTTGGAAAATTTTGCTAATAATTTTATTAATGGCCTCAGATTGACCATTGCATTATGGATGATAAGGTGTGGAAATCTTGTGATTGATCTTGAATTTATTGTAAATTTGTTTAACATGTTTGTTTTTGAAATTACCACCATTATCAAAAATGATGGTATGGGGAATGCCAAAGTGGAAAATAACTTAGTTAATAATAAATTTGGAAATGGTAAGACTATTAATATTAATGAGGGGCATGGATTCTACCCACTTGGTAGAATATTTAGTAGCAGTGATGATAAAGACATGCCCATCTTGGGAGCGAAGAAATTTACCAATGAGATCAAATCCCCATGCAGAAAATGGCCATGAAGACTCAATAGTTTTAATTTCAGTAGGAGGTGAATAGATAAGATCATCATGAAGCTGAAAAGGAGTGTATTTTTTAGCATATTTAATTGCATCCTTTTCAAGAGTAGGCCAAAGTAACCCATACATAGGCATTTACATGTTGAAGCATGTCCACTATAGCGACCACTATAAATTCCCCCATGTGCTTGTTTAAGAAGAGGAGGGACCTCATCTTGCATATCACAACAGAGCAAGATACCTTCATTATTATTATAGTAAAGGTGTTGTGTTGAAATACATACTTTAAAGATTTTTTATGAATGTGTGTCTTTTCATGAGAGTCTAAATTAGGAGGATAAGTTTGGTGTTCTAAGAATTGAATGATGTCCTTATACCAAGGGCTTTGTCTAATGATAACAACCTCAATATAACATATAAGTGAATCTGATGGTTAAGTTGAAGATAAATATTTTCTTATTTGTATAAGAAAAGAAGGATTAGAAAGGACTTAATGTAGATGAAATAGAGAATTTGAAGAGGCAAGAGAATCAATAATTGAATTTTTATCTCTAGGAATAATCTCAATAGTGAAAGAGATAAAATCCTTAGTGAGAGTGGTTACAATTTGATGATAGGTAATAAGGTTCTCACTTTTACACTGATAGTCACCATTAACTTGACAACAAAAAATATGAGAATTACCTAAAACATGGAGGTATTGAGTGTATAAATCAAGAGAAACTCTCATGCCTAAGATAAGAGATTCATACTTGGCCATGTTATTGGTGACATCAAAGGTGAATAAAAAAGCTAAAAGAATTATCTTATTGAGAGGACTAGTGAGAATGCAACATGCCCCAGCTCCTTGAAGGCATTTAGCACCATCAAAGTAGAGGGTCCAAGTATCCTCATACAAGTCAACATTGATTTTAGGGAGCTCCTCAATAACTACCTTTGGTTTAGTAGTACTGAAGGGAGTGAAATATTCATCAACATTATTTTCTTTGAGATCAATGATAAAGCTATGAAAATAATCTTAAAGAGAGATAACTTGATTAAGACCTTAAACATAAAAAACATTGTCATCTATAAGGTCATCTTGGAGGGAAAAAGTGGATGGAATGGGAGTTGTAGCATGTTGGTCAGCTATAACTTGCCCTTTAATAGCTTTTTGAGTGATGATGCAAAGATTGAATTTCGTAATGAGGATAATACATTTTTTTCCAATTATATCTCTAGGAAGAAAGGATTTGGAGAAGAAATGATGAAGGGGGTTGGAATGAAAAATGACATAAGTAGTTTGGTAAAGCATGTAATGACAAAGATTTTTAGCTATAAAATAGATAGTGAGGCAATCTGCTCAATTTTGGTATAACATGTTTCATAGTAGATAAGGCCTTGACTAATGTAATAGATAGCATAATCTCTTCCTATATCATCTTGTTGGGCAAGCATTGCCCCAACTAAAATAGGTGTAGAAGAAGAATATAGAATCAAAGGTTTATCATTAGAAGGAGGATAAAGTGTAGGTGGATGAAGCAAAAAATCTTTCATATTATCAAAGGATTTTTGACATGGATCCATCCATTTTAAAGTAGTACCTTTCTTGAGAAGGGAATTAATAGAGTGAATTAAATATGACATTTTAGGGATGAATCATCTAATTACCCCAATCTTGCCTAAATAAATATGAATATCAAGAATAGGCATGTTGATGATAACACTAATTTTGGTAGGATCAACATCAATGCCATGGAGAGAGGCTAAGAATCCTAACAATTTTATAGATGTGACTCCAAATATACATTTTAAAGGATTAAGTCTAACTTTATATTTTATGAGATGATTAAAGATTTATGATGTTTGGATTTAGTAATAAGATCATCCACATAGGTTTCAACAATTTCATGAATGAGATCATGAAATATGTGAGTCATTTCATGTTGGTAGGTGGTTCCAACGTTATTTAGACCAAAGGGAATTTTGACATAGTAATAGGTGCCCCATTCCATAGCAAAAATAATCTTATATTGGTTTTCAGGAGTGATATGAATAAGATTGTATCCTAAAAAACCATCCATAAGAGATAATATTTCATAACCAGCTTTGGAATTGATGATGGCACAAATTGAATGTAAGGGGAAGTTATCCTTGGGACAAGAAAGATTAATATTGTGGAAATCAATACAAATGTAAGTAACCATAGTGATTTCTTTTGAATGGGAATAATGTTGGACACCTATTTAGAATAATCCACTGGTTTAATAAATTTAGCATCAAGTAATTTGATGATTTCCTTATGTCAAAAGGTTCAAAATTTAGGCCAAAATTTTCTTTATATTTTATGCACAGATTTTGCATTAGGATAAGTAATAATGTTAAGCACTGTAATGCTAGGGTTAGTGTCAGGCATGTCCTTATAGAACTAATTGAAAGTTTCATGATATTTGTAAAAGAATAAACTAAAATTATCATATTCTATAAGAGGAAGCAGTCAAAAAACTATAATTGATTAAGGAAAAGATGGGGTACCATATTCGATGCAAGTGGTTTCATCAATAATAATGGCATTATGATCTTGAAAGTAATATGGTGAGTTAGGCAAGGCTGAAATTGGATTTTTTTATGATCAATGTTAGCAACAAAGTTGTTGAAACAAGGAGTTTTAGTTTTGAAATTTCTAATCTTATGATGCTACTAAGGAAATTGAGGTTCCCAGGCATGGAATAACCCAATAATAGCTTCATCACTAGGCAAGGTAGGAAGAGGACCATAATATTTGTCATCTACTTCAAGATATAAAATTTGATTGTCAAGGTTATCATATTCATAATGAGTCTAACAGACATCAAATGCCTTAACATCAAGTGTAATGTTAGGAGTATAATAAGTTGATGGAATATAAGATATGAGTATATCAATGGATTCAATGATGGAATAAGGATTGGATGCAATGATTGGATCTAAAAGTGTAGGAACTTTAGAAAGTTCAAAAGGTATAATTTGTTCTACTACCCAAATAGTATCAATAAGAGGAGGATTGATGGGAGGTACATGACCATGAAAATTTAAGGTGTGATCTAAAGAAATGGTATGTAGATCCTGATTAAAAGCATGGATTTGTTCTAAAGTTTTTTGGTAGTGCTAGACATCCAAATCTCTAAATTGAGCTTGGGCCATGATATAGTTGTCATCATATGTTGGATAAATCATACAAGCTTGAGAATTAAGTGGAGTTATATAAGGTTAAATCCCAATATTGATAAATGTATGAGGAGACATGATGAGAGGATCTTGAGATAATTTATCCACTCCAAAATCATTACAACTAAAGGCATTTTCTAGTAAAGAAGGCTCTTGAGCATTGCATGGAGGGGGGAAGTCACTAATCTTATCAATAAGAGGAATAGTATGATATCTTGATAATAGATAAGCAGGAAGCCATTGTGATATTTATGGAGGTAACTTGGTATTATTTCAAGTGTGTTACAATTTATTGGGCTCATCATCATTGGAATCCACCAAATTAAATTGGAAATCAGGACTCATGTTGATGAACTTGGGTAAATGAGTATTGTTAATCTTAAGAGTTTTAGGAATATGATATTAAGGTTTAGGATTAGGAAGCTAAATACTCCATGGATTGGGATCAACTTCATGCTTGGACCATTTTCCATTATGAAATAATCTAAAACATTGACTACCAAAAGAAGTAATATCTCACATTTGATGGGTCTATAGATGACCAAAAAGGATGTTGTAAGATAAAGGAAAATCAAGGACCATAAGCTTGATTCAAATGGTCTTAGGTCCTATGGTTAATGGAATCCAAATATAACTGAGTGGTTTTTGATTAGTCTTATCAAAACCATGGCAAGTAAGATGTGTTTGTTTAAGATTATCTTTGTTATTACCAAGTTGTTGTATAAGCCATAAGGATGTCACATTAATACTAGAACCTTCATCAACTAAGACTTTTTAGATAAGACTGGTATTAATGGCTATTTTAATAAAGAGTGTCAGATCATCATCATGAAAAATAAATTCATCATTGATCATGTCCTCTTCAAGAAACTCAATGGAATTTTTGGAAGAGGGACACAAGGTTTCAATGGTGTTCACATTAGTAGGTTAAAAACCAAGAGAAGGTGGTTCTTAATCTATGGAGGATGTATCTTCAATTTCTTAAAGTTATTGTATAAGTAATCTATGATGATAGGATGAAGTACAAACCAACTGCATAAGAGGAATATTACAAGGCATAGAGTTGAGTTCTTCAAGAAAATTCCAATGAGATTTAGAATAACCAACATGAGTTTTAGAAATTAAATTAGTTTTCAAAGTTATAATTATGGTTGGAGGATTAGAAGGAGGAAGTTGTTCCTTAGGTGATTGTAAATCAATATTGGTGGTGGTAGTATCTTTAATAAATTGTTCTTCTAAAGATGGTTTTTTAAGCTTAGTAACATGATCTTTGTGAGCCAATTTATGATGATAATTGACCTTGGTAGTTTTAACATATTGGGAGTTGTTATAGTATTGGTTTTAATCAAATCAATGGCACAAACATCTTTGACATTTGTTTTATTATTATATGAATATTTTTTGTTATTAGAGGTAGACGTTTTAAAATTTTGTCATTTTTGAAAAGTTGCAGTGTACTCTTGATGACAAAATTAGATCATAACTTCATGATTGAATGAATCACAAAACATATAAGAGACAACAAATTTATTGACCCATCTACAAGATTCATGAGAATTCTCAATGCTGACATGGAACTAACAAAATAGATTAGGGTCATACCACTTAGAATGAGAATTGAGATAGATGAATGGTTTCAAGGTCGGTAAAAATCGTTTCATTTGCTGAACTCAAAGATGTGTATGAGAAGGTGAAGGAATGTCAATTTTGGTAACCCCTTGTTTGGTTTGTAGATCATAAATAGTGATAGAATTAGATGTTTGGAAATATCATTTAAGAAGTTTAGGATTAGGTTTGAATTTATTCATAATAAAATCTTAACGCTTAACTTGATCAAGAGCTTCATTAAATGTTTGGGGAGCAAAATTTCAAACCTTATATTAGAGAGTAGGAGTTAAAGCCATGATAAAGAGTTTGAATAAGTTATCATCATTAATTTTATGATCATATTTATGATCTAAAAATTTCCATCTTTTAATAAAGTCATGAGCTAATTCAGTTGGGGATTGCTTAGCATTGATGAAGTGGCTAAGATAATTTTCAAGAAGATAATTGTGTTAAAACTCTTTAACCAAAGGATTAACCAAATCTTCAAGTTACCAATTAGAATGTTGGGGAAGTTGATTATACCATTCTAATACATAACCAATGAAATTTTTGACTAAGATTTTAGTAGTGGTAAAGGTATTCTTTTGGATCCACTCATTGTAAAGGTTTCCAAAGGATTTAAGAAATGAGGTAGGGTCCTTAGTCCCATCATATTTGATAGTTGGAGGTATGTTACCAATATAAATAGAAATAATGAAGGGAAATAAAGGATCATTTTGAATGGTTTGAAACATCTTTTTATTCATTATGGGTTAAGGAATAACATTACCCAAGGCATACCTAAGAGGTGGAGGAATATAAATAGGATTAGCTTGAGAATAAATAGTTGGAGGTTGATTAGCCACATTGATGAAGTGTTATTGAAGTTGCATCATTTGGTTGGTATTGGAATTTGAATAATGTTAATTTGTTGAATGACTTGGGCTAATATTTGGGTTGTATCAAGAGGTGGGTTGGTATTTATAGGATCACTCCCCATATTTATATTAGGGAGAGGATTACTAGAAGAAATATTAGTATGATTTATAAGTAAACTTGTATCAATCACTCCCACATTAGTTTGAATATTTTGAGAAGTTTCTTGGTAAGTATAGAAAGGATTAGATCCATCAAATTCATCTTGAGGTATTATTTACACCATATTACAGTTCATAGATGGAGGAAGAGAAGATGTTCCCAAAGAGTGATGGTGCTCTTGGGAGGAAAAGAGATGAAGAAATAAACATCCCATAAAGTACCTAAATGGATTTAAGCTATCCACAAATATTTTAATAGGATATTTTATTATGATTAAAGAGAGATGAGAAAAATGAAAAAGTGTAATGATAAGGATTTAGATTGATAAATAAGAAAATCTAGAAATAGTATAGGGTTGACTGATTTGATCCAGTACAATGAATAGAGGTAGAAAAAGATGGAAAAGGAGTTGTAGACTATACAAGGTTAATTGGGTTAAACTAGTATAATGAACAGGGGTTGAAAATACACTGGGTTGATTTGGTTGATCTAATACAATAGGTAGGGAGAAAGATTAATATAATTACAAGTTATGAATTAAAAATAAGATAATTTTTATAGCTAATCTAAAAAAGTAAGAGCTAAAAGGAAATAAACAATCAATTGGATTAATGCTATTCAATCTAATTGAGACACACAAAACAAAACCTTGCACTAACATTAGATAATTAAAGTTTTTTCACACATATTTGAACAAAGAGAAATAAATTAACTTGAAAATTAAAGATAAATAATTGCTCAACCTAATTGTTAATTAGATTATTAAGAATGATTTTAAATGTGATGGGCAATTGGCTATAAGTAAGGAACTAGATAGAAATATAAGGATGGTTTCAGGTAGTTTGGGATAAAAGGGAGTATAGTAACAATGATAGAGGCTTGGTATTAAGGCCTACCCCTCACTTCACACACTACAGTGATAAGGGTGTTAGGTGCTTAGCCAAAATATACCATTAACCATGCTTTATACTTAACTAGAGCACCAGGTCAGCTTCCACATTGGTGATGAAATCAAAGTAGGTTGGCCTAGGGTAGACAAATGGTTAAAGTGTTTGTTTATTTTTTTGTGATTTGGCCATATGTGTATAAAATAAAAATAGTGAAACTAACTGATTAATTGAAAATGCCCTAATTAGACTATGTGTACTATTCTAAGCATGCAAACAACATGAAAAGAAAGTGTGTGAGCTAATTACTAAAAGATATGAAGCTAATTCTAAATTTGAAACAAGGTATAATGTGAACACTATATGCATAAAATATAGAATAGGGTTGATAGGGTCAAACTTGTACTACAAAAATAAGGTCTAAAAATGAACTGGGTCAGTAGTGTCAATCCATTTGATTGTGCAAGGGTATTTTTAAAGATTAAAAAGTATGAAAGGAAATACAAAAAATAGAGAAATAGAGAAGAAAAAAGGAACCTTGGTGGATCAGAGATGTAATGAAGAATATTTTTGGTATAGAACCTGTAAATATTCTTGAGAAACCTATAAACTAGGTCAATAGAATCGATCAAGATATACATGAACTTGTTAAAATGTGTTGAAATTATAAGGGGTTAACTAGGTTGACCTAGTAGGATGAACTAGGTGTCTAAAAGGTTACAAATTTATACTGAGTTGACTGGGTTGATCCAATTTCCTATTCTTGAATCCTATGCATAGAGAAAAATAGATGGGTTGATATAATCAATCCAGAATGTCAAAAATATATGATAAAAATGATGATAAAAATAAATGAAATAAAAATTAAACAAATCTTGTAAGGTTTATTTCACATTGGGTTGACTAGAATGTATGTAATTGGAAATGCATCATGTCTATGAATTAATCCTAGATTGGATAAGATAGATCACACCTACACTTCTGATTGGGATACACTTATTAAGCAAGAGTATGACCAATATGTGGATCCGTTAGACCTAACTAGGGGATCACATGTATCACTTGTCACAACATGTCATGCTAATAAGTGTTCCAAAGCATACAGTCTAACATAATCACATAATAGCCCTAATGGTTCAAAATTAAAAATACTATAAGTGTGAAGTTATAGTGGTGACAAGAGTGTTTCTCAGTCATCATAATTAAATCAATAAGACCAACACAAAAGGCCTAAATTGTACCATAAAACAATGAAATATGTGAAAAAAGATGAATTGCCTTGTTAAAAGGGAAATTGATAAGGTCAAGAAAATAGGAAGTGCAAGGTGAAGAGCAAGTAAATTTTGCTCTTACTATTATTTCACATGTATTGAAACCTATCACAAGTTAGAATACCAAAGTCAAACAAAAATGGAAGTTTTCTATAAAGGTTTGTGAAAGAGGAAGGTATATATAGAAAAATCACAAGAGTGTTGTGAATGGTAAATGTCCCAAAGTTATTCAATAATGGAAATTAGTAGTTATTGGGTTTTCAACAACTCAACATAGGCATATCTCTTAGGATATATGCTATGTGTTTAGTCTTAATATATATTCTAATTTTTTTTGTCATAATTGATCACTCTAACAAATAAGTAAAGCATGACACATCTAAGACATGAAAATAATTCAAGGAATAAAATAATCCAATGAGCACAATATTTAATACCATTTCCTATTGTAATTCATGGTTACAACATCCCATTACCCATGTACATTAGTGAGATGGATTGGTGGTAATATGGCCATTTGGATACAATTTTTTAATGGTAGAAAACTTACCTTTGGTTAAGTTCATGTATGGACTTAATCCTATTATTATAATAATGACTAAAACATTTAATTTAGTCATTTAGGGAGGGTATTAGAATAATTAATATTATTAGATTACTATGTATTTGGTTATATTGTTATAACCAATAGTTACATGGGTTTTCTATTTTCTTAATCCCATCAACTCTTTGTTAAACCTACCTCCTTATTTGTAAGTGATTATAATGTGAATATATATTAAGCTATATTCATGTTGAATAGTATCATGCATTATTAGATTCATTTTTATGTTATTTAAATTATATAGTGAATTGTATATGAATTGGAACTTCTAGATGAAAAATGATTAGCAACACTAAATCACCTCAAGGCCTATCATAATAGGTTACTATGTCATTATGAAAAGTATATAAAATCTATATAATTTGAGGTTTAAGACCTTATACTAAATTAAAATCAAAGGAAAACCAATGTTGATTGAGAAAATAAAGGAACATTTGAGCATTATTGCCTTGGTACCTATACCATCACTATTATATATGGATCATGTGCCTATAACTTAGATATAAAATAGGGTAGGAACTTGATGATACTATGAACATCATGCATCTGAAATTTATGCATGCTTGAGATATATTAATTATCTATTACTACCCTTGTATTTGGGTTAGGTCCATTTCTCTCCATATATTCATATCTTAGTCCATCCCATCATCCACATATCCCGTTTTAATTTTTGACCTTAGTTATCAATAGGTATTAGAAGTTAAAACATTATGGATATACTAAAAAAAATATGACAACTCATCCATAGGATATTAGATGAAAAATAGGGGTAATCTCTAGGTTACATAGTTCTTTAAGAGATTTTGTAGTTTCATTCCATATATTTGTCACCCATTCATTAATCCCAAACCTATTCTTAGTCAATAAGGGGGGGTTTTACCATTTCTAGTGGATGTGTGTGTGTGTGTGTGTGTATCTAAAAATCCTAAAAGTAAAAATAGTTCAAAAATTGTAAAAATAAAAAAAATAGATAATCCTAAACATCAAAACCCTAAAAGTACTACATAACTATTGAAGGGGGTTTGTTCTAACCCCATCACTATCACTTCTTTAGGATTTATTATGATTTACTCATTTATCAAAAATCCTCATGTTTGTCATCATCCTCCTTATTTATCATCATGTATTTCCTTTAAGGCCTTGATTTGCCTAAAGGAGTTTATATTGATTTGGTTGAAGTTTTGGTCCATGATGAAAATTCCATAATTTACCTACTCTCTACATAATATGGTAGTCTTTATCCTATAGAACATACATCTCATATAATATTTATCCTCTCTTGTATTTATCACATGTTGTGTGCCCACATATCTAATACATGTGAAATCACTAACATCTTTGAGACATCCCTCTCAACCCACAAGATATGTACCTCTCCATCCCTCATATTCACAATATCATTAAATTAGGTAATCTTAATATATATGCTGATAATTTGCCTATCCCTCTCTAATATATCTACATCTTGGCTATAAATCCAACATGTCAATCCTACTATCTCTATATCCCTCATTATAATCTTCTCCCCTAAATGAGATATCATCCTCTCTTGAACTTAGGACTTATATAGATAGGAGGTCTGAGCCCTATCTCCAATCAGTGTCCTTGGTAGCTATATCATATCTTATATCACTTATGGGTATGACCATACCTATACATGTGTAGTATTATCAAGAGAATATGAAATCAAAATTAGATCATGTCTTCCATCCCCTCAATTTCCTCTATCTCCTTTATCTTTTTCATCTCTCATGTCTTATCTATCCCCTCCTATTTTCCCACCATGTCCATCCCCATCCTATCTCCTATATTTGGCATCCCTCCTCATCAAATCCCTCTATCTCCTTCATCATGGTTTAAGCCTTCATGGCTAACTAAATATATACTATAAGGTATGGTCCTCTAATAATACTAGCCTCATTAATCATATGGGTCTTAACTATGCCCACCATGAATCATAATCATTGATCTCCTATGTGTCTATTTTGGTAGATTTGTAATCCCAATATACTACCTTCACTTGATCAAAATATGTAAAGGCCACTAATCTAGCTACATGTGGTCCTAGTACTAAAATATATTTGGTCACATGCATTAACATGTTTAACCCCTTGGGTATCCACTATTAAATACCAAACTATAACTACACCCATCAGGCCTATACCTTTCCACAATAAACTCTATTAACCTATGATATAACATTCAATAATCATGAATGCCATGTATAATCCATCATCATCCCAACCCCACTGCACCTACCTTTATGGTTTATAGATGACTCATTATGGGGAAAAATCATCAACAACTTATTATTTATAGTAGTCCAAGTCTCCCAAATGGCCACATTATCTTACAACCATGATAACGTAACCATAGGCCATTGACTCCTCTGACTGCATATCTTGATGTGTCCCTATAGGATTATTTATGCCAATGTGCTCCCATGACCACACATAAATAAATGTCTAAGTTATTATTATTTATCCACCTCAATATATGATTATGTAAAAATCCATGTATAATTATTCCAACATAGTTGGCCCTCAATAAAAAAACTCTCATCAGGTCAAACATGTATGATATCACATCTACCAATCCCATGTGAAAAAATGTCTCCCTTGTCATAAATAAATATGACCTTGATGATAGCCATTAGTATAAAATGTAACTACTCAATACTCTAATTATATAGGCACTCATTTAAATCAATCGATGAGTCATGTGACTCTAAATTTGTATACCCTACAAATTTCTTCACCAATTTCATCCATCCTAAAAGAGTCTAATATAATATTCTTCCATGGATACAAATCCATAAAATGTGTCATATGTCCTCCAAATCCATTATCATCTCACATGTTAGTAAGTGAAACATATTAGTCTTAGAGTGTCATCAGTCTGTCAAAGATGTCATTAGGGCCCACTTAGCCTGGATCAATAGCATCTAAGAAACATAATTGAGTCCTAATGTATAAAGGAGACCAAATTCCTTGTCCATAAACTAGTGCACCATATCTAACACTTGTGAGTTTCACTTCCATGATATAATTATTGACATATGTTCATGTAATTAGAAATTTTGGCATACCTAGTCATCATCATCATAATCATATACTCAATCCTACATAATCATTTGATATCCTATTGATCAGTTTTTTTCCATCTCTCCACTAGTAAAAAAGAATCAACAAACCCTAATTTTTTAAAATTTTCCACTTTCTATAAAATACACCAAAAGTTAGGGCACATCTACTAATCTCTAGAAAATCTACCACCATTAGGCATGTTTTCCATCAGTTTGTAAATTATGACATTTTTTACAAACTTGATACACATAATGGTGATATTACTACTCAACATAAAATAGATACAATTTTAAGTAATCTCATAAAAATGTTTGATATAATATCTCTACACATCTAAAAATTATTCAAAATTTATAATTCCATCACTTGATAGGGTAATCTCATAGTTTTCATAATCGATCCTATTATTTTTATAGGCAAACCTACCATGAGAGTTTTTTTATTATATCCATTTAAACATGTGATAAAATACCCTATTTTTTTGCCAAAAGTAAAAAATATAATTTTTAGGCATATGTACTACTAAGCCTCTCTTTGTTGGCCATTGGTACTCCCTCATACACTTTGTGCAATATCTATCAGCTTGAATGCGATACATTTTATCACCAATTCCTAAGGAAAAAATAATGATAAATTTTGTTAGGTTTGAGGGTGAAAATTAATTTTTTTCATCTCCCAACCCTAATTTATATTCCCCACATTCAAAAATTTCCCCCATTCTCCCACACCAATTTTGCTAACCCTACATGCTATTTTCACCTTTTTATCTATTTTTCTTCCTATTTTCACCTTCATATTCATTTCCCCCTTCTCTCCCCCTTATATCACTTTATCATTTATTTTTGAGGTCCCATCCTCTTCATTTCGTATCCACCCAACCCATCAAGGGGGTATCATATCCTCATCACTTATTATTCAAGGCATCCTTGTGATCCCGTTTTTTGTATTTTTCTAAAAATGTGGATTCTAATCAAATATGTTCCCCCATATTATCACTATCACATAGCCATATGCCCACTTTTTTGTATTTTTATTCTTTAATGGATGTTACTCCACCCAGTGTCTCATAACACCCTTTTAAAGGGAGGTAAAATACAAACATCTAATTTCTACTAGTTTGGTGTCATAAATCATTATTATAATACATTATGCATTAAATCCCTAATTTATTATAATGTCTTATTTTACAAACATGATTAACCATTTATCTATCAAATATTGATGATACATTTCTGATTATATATAAAAAATTTATCATATTATACCTTCCATATAACACATGCCCATTCTAATTATTATCACTATACATCACCTTAAGTAAATTAATTAATTAGATCAAATACATAGTTTACTTTACTCCGTCCCACCAATATGAAATATGCATTAATTACACTCATTAACTAGGTTACTTATTTGGTAAGATAATCCATTCACATTTCATATTTTTAATAAATCAAATAAACATATTTTCCATCTCAAATACATGATGTCATCCACTCTAATTTCCAATCTAAAATTCAAAAAAATTCCACACAATCCCATGTCAAAGTTCATTTTCCAAGGTAATCTTCACAATGTCCCATGCAAGGAGAAACCATGAAAGAAAAATTCAAGAGCAAATCCATATAAAATCACACAAAATATTATTTAAGGGAAAATATTTTAAATGCCCTTACATGCTTATATCCCAACATTAAATGTTTGTCTTCTCTCATTCAATGAGATGTAAGACTCATACACAAACATTTATCTTGTAATAATATTAATGGTTGATAATCATCAAAAAGGACTATAAATCTAAAACCCTCCTCTAATTTTAAAATAATCTCTCAATCCTAATGAAGTTTTGCATCTACAAGAGCCAATATAAACATCAAATACATCCATCCTTTAATCCAAATAATCAAGTTTACATGGGGAAGTGATGTCAAAATTTCCATGCATGATCCATGAAGTTGTAACTACATTCCACATCATTTGGGCAAGTCCTATGTCAATAAGTTTGCCTTCTACTTATGGTAAGTTAAGGTTATTATCTCCTAAATCCTTCTTAGCTAAATCCAAGGTACTCATTTTCTAGTTTTGTTACCATTCAATTTTTGTTTTTTTGGTTTTCTAACACTTTTATTATGATAATGAATTTTTTTTATGTATATAAGAGCCTTCCCTAAAATACAAAGTGTGTTTTACACATATAAGTATATTATTTTACCTTAACTCTATCATTTTACTTAATTTAAGTATTAGATTGAAAGGGGGGCATATTTAGACACTAAAATTATTAGTGTACATTTTTCACCTTACTAAGATTTTTAATACACTTGTATTATTCATTATGCATAGGTGGATATTTGGTTATTGAGGGTGATTTATGAGGTCATTTAATTAAACACCCACATATGTAAATTGTGCTCAAATGGGTTGGTAAGGATGCCTTGTCATTTACCAACCAATGTTAACTTATCTATAGCACATGCATTTACTATTTGTTTGGAAATTGACTTATGTTCACATTGCCAAATGGATTTGGATTTATGCCTCTCCTCAACCTATTTAATGGCTTGTTATCCTTTTTATTTGGTGAGGTGTGATATCTATTAATCTTTTGTGAATTAATGGATGTTTAGATTTTACTCTTATCTTATCTTGTGCAATATTCTTGCTTTATGATTTCATCTTGCTTCAGCTTTATTATGGTGTGCACGATCTTTGTCTCATGAAATCATTCAAACATTGCATTCCCATTATCTAGAATAGGATCAAACTTCAATATGGTATCCAAGCCAACTTGATAAAGATTTATCTAGTTTTTCTTTGATGTTAAGATTTCATTTAAAATCTAGAATTTATTTTCTTGTATTATAAATACATTTTTTTGAGGGTTTGAAATAAAATTGGGAGCTTTAAAAATCTCAAAAATATATTTTTAAGAAAAAAATTGGGAGTGATTGAAAAAATTGGTGAGGTTATTTTTTGGGCTAAAATATCTTGTTGGAGTATTCATCCTTGGTGGAAGCATAATGTGTAGTACAAAGGAGACTCAGTTCTTCATCATACTACATCTGTCAACTTGAGCAGTTGCTAGTTTCATTGTAAAGAGGCCTCTATCTTCTTCATTTTGAGTCTTTGGTTACATTCTTTGACTCTTTACCTATGTTATTTTACTCTCAACCTATATATGACACTTTGACCTAGTGTGCACTTTCCATGGATTCTCATGACCTATAAGATATCCTTGTTATTTTTGATAAAGTCTCATGACCCTTATTGGAGATTAAAAACCTCATCTAGAATTGCATGCAAGTTCAAATGATACATAAAACTTGGAGCCCCTTTACAAACCTCTGCTTATCATTAAATCATGTCATCTACAATCTACCTCCACTCAACCATCACATTGATTAGAAGGAAGGAGATTCACCAACTTGGATATCATCCCTTATCCCCTATAGATCTTTTTGTCATCCCAAAACCTCCTTGTAATTCATAATCTTCTTCTCCACCCTACTAGTCTATCGCCCTCCCAGTAAATCTCCCTTGGATGAAAAACCATTGTACTTGACAATCGTGGTATTAGGTAATTAATAGGTGGTTTTTCTTACTATGGGCATTTCCTTAAAAAAATTACCTTACCCATTTTTTAAAAAAGAAAATCATTACCATGTATCTATATTATTAATTTTTTTTAATAAACTAAAAAGGGTAAAGCTTTAAAAGGTGGGGATTTTTTAGCAATGGTGAGAAAGCTTTTTGGGATTAATTATTTTTTAATAGTTTTTGTTAAAATAATATATTATTATGAAATAAAAAGGGGGGTCATTAAATCTTATGGGATATTATTATTTTATAATAAAAATAATACATTTTAAACATTTTAAATTATTTTCATATAAAAAATTATTGTTTTAGGCTTGTTAAAAGATGAGAAATAAAAATTGTCTAAAACCTCTTTATATTTTCGCTAAATGAAGACCATAGGGTGATGTGTAGTTTGGTAGGTGGCCAAACCCCATTGTATTGAAAAAATTAATTTTATCTCTCTTGTTCATTATTTGTACTAGTATTCTCTTTGGACACATTATCAGTAGAGCCTGACATCCTCATCTTATTTGTAAAAACTTATCTTTTTAACTTGCACTAATTTATTTATATGCACTATCAGTTATGTTAAACATCCTTTGAATGTAAATTTATAATATTAAATGGGTTATTTTATATTGATAATTTTGGGAATGTAGCTTTTTTGTGTTACTCCATTTTTGGTTGCATTTTAATTTCTTTAACAACTACAAACTTGCCCTACTACAACTCATTTCTGCACTACTGGACTCAAGCTCAATCAAACCACTAACTCCCTTTAACCATCATGAATGTAAAATTAATGTGATAATAATTATAATGGGTAAGGGTTTGTATAAGATAACCATGGGTGATGAAATTAAACCTATCACATATGTAATTATAGCTAAGTGGTTTAACCATAGTAATGAAGCCTATGGGATATTATGTCTTTCTATAGTACTTGATCTCTTATTTCACGTAGAGCCTAAAAAATCACCCCATGATGTATAGACCATTATAGGAAATCTATTTGGAGAGCACGATGTGATGAGAGGTCATGAGCTTGAGAATAAACTCATTAGTCTAAGTCCTTACAACTTTGACACCCTTGAGGATTTATTCACTAATTTCAATTCCTTAATATTGAAATTGAAAGAATGTGTTATAAATAAAGAATATGACCAACTTATTATTTCTATATTCTCCAAACTAGGTCCTAACTATTCAGTATTTGTCTCTACTTTCCATGACACTAAAATTGATTTGGGCACTACATAGAAAATGCCCTCTTTAGATGATTTCATTACCAATTTAAATATGGAACAAGACAAAATGATCCAGATAGGAACATTGAAGTCAAAAAAACCTCAAGCCCTAATTATTGGTAATGGTAAAGCAAAGACTTAAAATAAAGAGAAGAAGAAGAAGAATAAATATCAAAAGAAAAATAAATAGTCAACCTCTACCAAAACCAACACTGAATCCTCCTCTTCTAATGATAAACGTAATAAAGAGAAGTTTAAGTGTGCCTACTATAATAAAAATGGGCATGATGAATAGAAGTACATGAAGAAGAAAATATATCACCTAACTCATCTCCTAGAGAAGAATAACATAAGAATTCTTGAGACTATCAAGAAAAATTCATCTACCCAAGATTATATTAAGGTAAAAAGAAAATGGAAAGAGAAATAAAAGAGAAGGGATCTTATAGTATTTTTACATTCATCATCTTCATGGGTTATTTAATCAGGTGCTTCTCACCACATGAGCTCTTCACTAGTTGACTTTTCTTCCTTAGAGTCTTACATCATGTCTTCTATTAGTTTGGGTGATGACACTTATGTACCAGTTGCAGGGAGAGGGTCAATTAAAATAGGAGGAACATTCAATAATGTTATAAGTGTTATGTTATGCCTATTTTTCACACCCACCCCCTCAATGTTATAAAACTAATACTTTTATTCCATAGAGATGACTTAGTCATAAAGTTTAAAACTATGTCAGGGACCTAGTCAATTAATAATATATTTAGATACATATTTTCAATTACATAAGTTGATGATGATTGGTTTATAAATTCTTATTTATATTTTAAGTGGTTTTGAAAAGCATAAATGGATGAATTAATAAAATATGCATATGTATTTATCATTTTCGAATAGTTATGATCAGTCATTTTATTTTTAGTTGATTATTCAGGTGACAATATAGTATTTTAGTTGAAATAGTGACATTTTATATGGTTTATCATGACAACATTCACATATCTATATTGATCTATAATTGAGTATTTTTATATGGATTTTAGATCAATTTTTAGTTAAAATACTCGATTAGATTGTGATAGTTTGATATTTGATCAAAATGAAATATATCATTGACAATGGTTTTGATTAGTTTGATTTCATTTTGTAAATTTATAGATGGATTGGTCATGATTTTTATAGTTTGAGAAGTAATGCATTTTAAGGTTCATCAAATAAAATATATTATTTTATTTATCATAAAAATTCAAAGTTTGACCATGGGATTTATATGGATTTATTATCATTTTAATCCCAAGTTCAATTGAAAAACATAATTAGCATAGCTTTAAGTTGATATGATATTTGAATTTTAAATATCCTAAAGGCTTTAAGTGGTTAATCCTAAGTCCTTTATTTGGCTAAGGTTCCTAATTCAAACATTGTCTATCCTAAATTCTAAATTAATATGAATAGATTTTTTTTGAAAAGCCTAATGGTCTCATGGATTATTATTTTCAAAGGTTAATAATCTAAGTTCATGTCTCGAGGTATATAGTTTTGAAGGGCATAAAATATTGGTTATTTCGAAGGTAATATGATTAATTTGATTCAAATAATGAACCTTCCATGACATAATATGATTTATTTATTTTCAAAATCAAATTTGGTATAACTTTGAGACTTTTAAATGATTGGGCATCAACCACTCCCTATTGTATCACGTATATGATAGAGAAGTTGTAGCCCTTTGCTTGTAAGGAAGATGGCAAGCCCAAGAGAGATAGATTTCCCATAGACCCTATATTGAGGGTGGAAATCCCTAGATAAATAGATCCATATATATATATATAGATGGATGTGGTGATCCTCTGTATCTTGCCCACCCTATGCAAGCTAAACCTTAAGTTGGTATTTTTGTGATATATGAATGTTGTGATGGTAAGTCATGTTGGCAATCCATTAAATGATTTCATGGCATGTTGAGATGGCAAGGTGAGTTAATGTGAATAATATTCATAGAGGCTTAGAGATTATGGAAATATTTTTGGTGATTTAATATTTCAATGCAAGGCATACATGCCTCAATTAATAGAGATTAGTTGAAGGTTTAGTAAAAGATTTAGTAGTCACTAGGTCTGATGGCATTTATAAATTGGTTGGTAGAATGTTAATTACTTTACTTGATTTGGTTGACCAATATAAATTTTTCATGTTAGAAAGGTAGTTAATTTTCAAGTTTTTGATTACAAATAGCCTTGTTTTCTTGGTTTTAGTCATTTCTTGAAGACTTTTCATAGAAGTGATACTTTGTTGATTTGGATTTTTTAGTTGTAGATTGAGATTTCAAGTATAAAGATAAAAATAATACACATATAGGTATATAATGAACAAAATGAATAATTTTAAGGAACATTTTCTATTTAATTCAAACAATTTTTCTAGTTGCATGGAAAGATATGGATTCTAGTTTACATGTGATAAATTTTGCTAAATCTATATGTGCATGTATGTTTTGGAAATTTTAATGAGTTTATAGTCTAATGGTTGTTATAATTTCTCTATGCATGAGATATTAAAGTAAATGGTTTTAGTTTTGATATATTCTTAGCAAAAAATGAGATAAGAATATGTCATTTTACCAATTTGTTTTGAGAAGGGTCTTCTTGAACATTTTGATGCTTTCATTTTTCAAATATGCATTTTGGTCAAGTTTCTATGGGTTACATATGTGTGTGTGTGTGTGTGTGTGTGTGTGTGTGTGTGTGTGTGTGTGTGTGTGTGTGTGTGTGTGTGTGTATTAAAATGAGGTTTAGAACACACCTTTTACTTTCAGAGACTTGGTGGAGGTTATAGTTTCAAAGTGTTTGTCATTTTGAAATATTGAGTACCAAAATTTCATGTATTTAGGGTTTTCGATTAAAAAAATAAACTCTGCTAATTTTTTTAATGAAAATTTGGGAAAATTTTAGTGGTTATTAGTACCTCCTAAAGAAATAATAAAAAAATGGAATTATGTGCGATCATGTAAATGTATTTCTTAGTAATAGCTTTCTACAGTTTCATATATTCATGGGTTTGAAGGACAAGAGTTTGATTGGTTATATCTTGAATATCAATTTGTTTTTCAATTTTGAGTTTCCATTAGTTGGATATTATATAGTGATTTTTTGTTTAAAATACATCAGTTTTCACTTTCAAACCTTATTACAAAGCTTGGTAAAGGTTTAATATGAGATGATTCTCAGATAGTAAATTTTGATAAGAGAATGTGGCCAAATATATTATGAAATTTTATTAGGGTTTTTTATTGAAGTTTTTGAGATAGTATGGTCTTTATATTTTATTAAGTCATAATAAATGAGTTTTTTAGTTTGAACTTATGATAGAAAAATTCATATCATTTAATTTTTTTTGATGATTTTTTTTTATGTTTTAGTTTCTTGGACAACACATAGAAGAATATGTGGTTTTTAGTAAAGCAATACTTATGGAAGTTTTGCTTTTGATTATGAGAATTAACTCAGTTTATATTCAGATAGTTTCATACAGTGAGAATAAAAATTCATGAAGATATGTAAAAATATTTTTGATATAAAATTATGATATATAATTTTATTTTTAAATTTTATTTGGTTTCAATAGATATTTTGATGAAATAAAAATACAATATTACATGATTAATATAGTTGGAATAATTCATTTTGTGTAGTCAAAGCTAATTTAGAGATTTTATAGATATGTGACTATTTGTTTGATGTAAAGTTTGGATACATGTTAATTTTTCAATCATAATAATAAGTTTTTTTTTGATATATTTCAAATGCATAAGATGTTAGGATGGGATCAGCCCAAATTAAGTATAAGTAATGATAATAGAGGATGGGGTCAGAATTCAAATAATATGAATTAGCAAAACTCAAATGGACATTTACCAAGGGGAGTTTTTATGGTTAGGAGATTTGACCCTAGGTATGCTAGTAGGGGTGTTAGGATGCCAATTCACTTTGATGGAGTAGACCCTATGTTTTGGAATATTTTGAACAATTTTCCTTTAAATATTGCTAACCCTCGAGGTAACTGAGTATTTCATGGCAATAGATTTGGTTCTAAGACTCATTCCCATAGTTGTTCCTCTCACCACTTACAGAATAATATGTATCACTTTCCTATTTAGTCACCTAATTTAGAAAGAATTTAGCCTGTTAGTGAGCCTCATATTTTATTTAATGAATCCACTCAACTTGATATTAAAGTTTCCCAAGCCAAGAATTTTGTTAACATTACCCTACCTTTAATTTTAAAACATCCCTCATCATCTTAGAGAGATCCTATTTTAGGATGAGAAAAATGAATTTTGAAGGAGCCTATTTTAGTTTGCAGGAAATGTAGTCTTGAAATTCAGATAAATGATCATCTAGTTAGAATATTAAAAACACCCTAGTTGAGGTTAGAGTTCTCAAATAGATTAAGTTAGAGGTGGATGATCCCATAAATGATTCATGTATGAATATGTCTCACATTTTAGCAGTTGATATGGAATAAAATGAGTGTAGAAATGAATAAGGGAAGCTAGTAATTGATGTTCTTTCTGATTTAGATGATTATTGGATGTCAATAGGATAAAAATATATTTTCATGATTAAATTTAAGTTGGAAAAACTCTATACTTTTGTATTTGATACTTTGATTTTAGATTTTGATATTTTGATGATGATGTTTTGAAGTATAACTAATTTAACATTTTTGGGAATAATGGAGTTTTATTCCTATTTTAGTTAAGGATCTAGATTAATAAATCAGTAAATAATATTTCAATAATTATAGTCCTAATTTGTATAATTTGTATTTTTTACCTTTCTAAAAATAGTAATAAATAAGGAGGAAATATAACTTATCTTAAAATAGGCTAAAATAGATATTGTAGTGTTTGAAACTAGCTATGTAGGACTAGGAAAATGTTGTAAATTAGAATCTAGCTTTCATTCAATGAAAGGATATGATTGCTAAAAATATGACACTTTAGGGTATAGTGCTATTGTCCTCTTATGTTGTTTTTATCTAAATTACTTTTGAGATTTGAGTTTTATGAGTTCTTTGTGGTGTTTTTGTGCGAGCCTTCTTATAAAATCTCAAGTGTTGAATGTCGATGGAGTTCCTTGTAGAGTTGATTTAATCTTCAAACCCTAATCCTCCATCATGCTTGATAAAATGGGATTTGAATCACTTGAAAATGGAGTCAGTGTGTGTAAGATGCACTAAATGTGTGATGCACAACCCTTATGTGGGCACATTTCTTACATACCAATACTTTGAAGAGGGATAAAGACATATGTAGTTCTTCCACTTGATGTGCTTTGTGCAATAGTGTGATTTAGATGCAATAATGCCAAATTGAGAGTGCTTGAGGTGGATAAGGACTGGTATGAGAGTTTGAATGTGTTTTTAGTTGTGTTGGGTGACTATATGTAGAGAATAGGGAATTTTACCTTAGTTATTTATTTGTATTCTTACTTAATTTATAATATTTTTTACCTCCTTTATAAATGAACTTTGGATGGGATTTTATAGGGAAATATTGGTCATGTGTTAGATGTATTCACATTAGGCTAACATAATGAAGAATAATAATTAGATGAAAATGACTATTTGAGATAAAATTTCAATTGGATAAGATCATCAAAAATGGGACACCCTAGGGTTTGACACTGTAGTCCAAGTATGGTGCTCCTATCCTACAAGTTTAGGACATAGGGGGATAGGATTAGCCTAGGAAATAGAGTTTGGTTGAGCTGAAATAACCATTTAGAAGGCTATGGATGATTGACAATGATAAAAAAAGTGTTTATAAGGGTCACAAGATCATGAAAGAAGGACCTACGGATTAGGTATCATAAGCCACACTCAAACTACCAATTTTGACATTTTATATTACTACCTTTACCCCCCTTTATTCTAGTGATACAACAAATCAAAATACTAGGATAAAAGAAAAATAAAAAGCTTATCTAAACTTGCCCACAAGGTGAAGTCCATAAAGGTATGTGATGTTGAGTGTGCATAGAGAGATCACATTGTGACGTGTAAATCTATAAGAGAAAACAAAGACTAGATCAGTTCTTACTAGACACCTTATGTTTGAAACAAGAACATATAAAAGCTAGGTAAGAGAGAGAGGAAGATAAATGAACAAATACACCTCATCAGGTATGTGAACTAATACAAAACTTATTGTGATATTTTAGTGATGATGGATATGTTGTATAACAAAATTAAGATCATGAATGCAGCTGAGTGCTCAATTCCCTAAGAGTGGATCAAGAATGTAAATGTTGGACCTTTGGCTCCATCATCACCCTCTATGTGAATATATGTGATCATGCATGTGTTAATCAATATTTGGACTATGTTTCCAATCCCTCTAAATATGTGGCTCAAGAATAAAAAGTATAGATATTCCTTTGGCTCCATCATTTCCCACTAAGTGAAGCTATGAACTTGATACTGGTATGAATGTGTGTCGTATGAGATGGCTCCTAAAGCCCATGAATATTATATAATATAACAATGTAACATGGATAATTGAATCTATATTGAGAAATAGGTTAATCTTGGATACTCCAAAAGGTGTATATTAGGCTTGTATGAAATCCACTCCAAAATTGGGAACTAGGCTTATATGAAAGCCACTCTAAAAGGTAGATATTAGGTTTGTATGACATCCACTCTAAAATCAAGAACTAGGCTTATATGAAATCCACTATAAAATGATGCCAACCACCTTTATATGTAATAAGGCATGCAACTATTGAGAATACCTAGGTAATGTACTAAACTTGAAAAGATAATAAAGCAAATGTGACATGCACATTGCCCCTAATCACTAGTTTCTGTAACATGGATTCTGATCTAGAATTTATACCAACTACCCAATATGAAATTGGAAGTGAAAGCCATCATGTCATGCATGATGCCACCTATATTTTTATTTTCTAAGAAAAACTATACTAAAACTACCCAATATAAACTAAACTATTACTGATAAAATTGTAATTAAACTTACCTTTTTGTTTGTTTCTAGAAAATCTAGGTTTTTGTTGTTTGGATAGGAACACCAAAAATAGAACACTTTTTTATCCAACATTGTAGCCCAATTATAGCTCTCTTTTCCTTTACTATTTATGATCACTGTTCATTGTTCATCACTGTCTTCATGATTTTTTCTGCTTGGTTTGGGTTTTGGTTGCTATTCTGAGTGTTTTAAAAATTGATTTTTTGACCAGTATAAGGATTTAATCTCTGTGATAAAACCCTTATTTTTTCCTACTTATTTTAAGGGTAGGAATGAATACCCTTTAATGAATACCCTTATAATAAATATCCTTTCAAATGTATTATGATATAAAACACATGATATAGTAATGATAATAAAAAAGATGTCTCAAGATATAACATAGTTTGTATTGGAGATTTTTAGATCAACAAGGGTATGCCTAGATAGATTTAACAATGTAATAACATGAGAAATATAGTGAAATGAAACTATAAATGTTAGTTTTTAGTTTTAAAGTAGGGATGGAGCATGATTTCCATCACGGCATCCAACAAAGCAAGATAATCCATGATGTGGATCATGGCATTGCAAACAATTAAGAATCAAGGAGCAAACAATTACACAAGGCAAGAAGCATACAAAAGTGGCTAAGGGGACAAGTAAACAAGGGATATGGGCACATGTCACTCAAATTATAGATAAATAATACAAGGCATGTTCAAATGCCCACATATACATATAATTGAAAATAAACAAGGTTAACATGAGGGCCACAAGCACATAAAAGTGTACAAAAAAGGAAATTGGCAAATGTCTTAAGACACATACAAGAGACAAAATAGGAACTGAGAACTAAAATCACATCTAGCTATGTAATTAAAGAAAGGATGGTATGTAAAATTTGTAAATACTATTGCATCTAACTAATCAAATCAAGAAGTGAAAGTATGCAAAATATGTAGTACAAGACTAGGTAGATGCTAAGAAATGCACAAGTGCTCTATACTACTGAGTGTCGAAAGAATAATCTATATAGGCTAGTAAGTAATGTACATCAACATGATAAATAGAGTGTGTGGTGTAGGAATGATATAACTTGGATGGTGTAGTCATGTAGAAGATGCCCCTAGTGGGCAGATATATCAATGTATGTGTCAAATGTAGAAGTAAGATGCCCCCTCAATGGGTAGAGTGAAGCAATCAAGGATCCGTATGTCACTACACATACTCAAATAAGATCAAGTGAAGCATGGTAATGTAGATAAATCAATAAACAATGTCATGGAATAATAAATGTAAGTCTAGCATGGTGGTAAAAATGTAAAGCATGGAGAATGTTTATAGTTGAAATTTTTTTGGTGTTTTTGATTTATTTGAATGTTTTTATATTTTAACCTATTATATTATTTTTATATTTTTAAAATAATATATCTATAATCAATCATAAGGAGACTATGTACAAGTAACTGAAAAGAAGCTATATATAAATCATTTGAGAAATTATGTACATGTAAGCTAAGAATAAATGATATTAATTGATGAGTTTCATAAGAGATTCCCTATCATGGTGTCTTATATTAAGGAGAGGGATTGTGCATGATCATGAAGTACCATGGAAGGGCTAAGATTATGAATTTGAAAGCTAAATCTATTGTAAATTCTTTGAAATATCTGTAATGGAAACCAATTGTGGGGTCCCCCTATAGCTCTAAGAAGTGGATGTAACTGTAGGGATCTTAGGGACCCATATGATAGTAGAAGAATCTCTCTAAAAATGTGCTCTATGTGAAAAATAATGATATCTCAATGATACTACATTGGGTGGGAATACTGTATCTAAAAACTATCTAGAGTCTTAAAACTATGGTTTCTCTATAAGAGGCCTCTGTGAAAGTACATGAAATCTCTGTGTTAGTAAGGAAGGACTCGATTGTAGCTAAATCTAAACATAGAGTAATAATTATAACTAGTGGAGAAAATAAAACTGATGATTGTAGAGTAGTAGATATATTTGAAGTGGGGAGTAGTAACTCATATGGGACTCCACCAATTGTAACAACTTGATTAGTGTGAATAAATTTCATGCATCTCTAAACTATAGAAGGTACTGCACAAAGTTTTTAAATCCATGGTTGACCAAGTAACATATCGAAGACTCTTTCACTAGGAACAATAGTAAATGGTGTGGCCATATGTGTTAGACCAACCTATAGAGGAAGTACAATCTCACCCAAAAAAATTTCTATGTGCCCACTAAATCTACTAATAACTATGTCCATCGGGGTAATATCTTACTCCAAATATCCCAAATGCTATAGTAATGTCATAGTGCACATGTTCACATTAGATCCATTATCTATGAGAACATTATGAATGGGATGATGATCAATGTAGGATCTAATAAAGAGTACATGGTAATCCAAATCATCCTCAACTATCTCCTACTTTGAGAAGGAGATGGAAGGTCTAGCTAGAGCTCTAGAATTATACACACTACTCATGTTGCTCAAAGGATGTGACTAAATTAAAGGTGCTTATTGTATATATAGTGGAGGGTGTGCATGATATGCATGGTGAACACCTGATGTATCCCCTATATCTTCTTTAGAATTATAGATCTGAGAAAAAATTTAGAGCTTTATCTTGTGTTTGCTTTGCCTAATGAGGCTGAATTAGAGTGACAAGATCAATAAGGTTGCCATCTATCAAGTCTTATATCTTGTATTACAAACTAATGCATATGATCATTATGTGGCCTAGTCATGTTTTAAATATTCATTATTTATTTACATTTTGGGAAATAATTAGAAAATATTGATACAAATACACAAATATTATCAAAGTAAAGTGTCACTGCATAACATTTATTGTCTCTATAGTATGGTCTGCTCGTAGACTTCTAAGTGGTGACAATATCTCTACTATTTGTGTTATTTCCATTAGTAAGTTTTTTTAGTAACTCAATCTCTGAGTCTTTTAGGACTCAAAATTGAGATTCTTAGTTTCCCCTTATTTTCTAGTGGTACAAGGATCATAATAGATGCATCAACAAGTCTAAGTTTAAATTCTATTTAATTTGAAAGTGAATTCAACCATTTTTCATTCCTTCCAAGCTATTATGGGTGTCTGTCAAGACCTTTGTGTCAAATAATGATGCAAGAGCCATTCTATGAGAATGAATTGAATGTGTGCAGTTTATTAATATTTCAAAGTGTGTCAATTATATGCATAATTATCCTTCACATTGGTGCATCACTCCAATTTCTAGTTTTCATTTCTATTTTTAGCTTCAGCATTTTTCGTACCATTTTCCTAATACCAAAGGGAATCAACCCTTCATCTAAATATTTTATTCAATATAAGGTCCCACACCTTGGAGAGTTTCCATTGTATCAATGTAAGTGATAATAAGCACATGTTCTTAGAAGAGTATACTTATGAGTGATAATAGTTTTTGGCAGGCCTAGTGGGACATAGATTAAAGTTGAAAAAAGACATTTATAATAATAAAAATATTAATTTCATGTATAAAGTCACTAAAAATCAACATGGTTGTCCCCAGGAATTGATTATTTATTCCTTTCAATGATCTAAACCCTCTCAATTTTTATCAATATGATGATATTCCATCTTCAATCCTCAAAATTCTATGATATTTTATAGGTGAAGATCAAATTACACCCTTAAAACATATCAATGATGTGGTCAATTTATGTTCCTTCCACCATGTTACCCAAGAGAATATTTCCATCCATTAACTTGGTGAATCCTTCAATAAAAAGTCATTGTAATGGTATAGTAACCTTCCCTCAAACTCAATAACTAGTTGGGATGATTTAAGTGAACCATTCTATAAATAATTTGAAGATAAATCAGACCATATATCCCTTTTGAGTATACCATTACCATCAAGAGAGCACCACATTAATTTATGATTGATTTTAATCTTAGATTTTAGAAAACATGGAACAAAATACCTCTCATGATAAGGCCATCTCTTTAACATGCTTCCATATACTTTTTGAGATATTTGAATTTTGATATTTTAGTTATGATTCAGTTCATGGGTGGTAAGACAATCTCAAATGCATATCAGATTGCCATTTAAACTAAAAATAGTCTAACTTAAGTTGGTAAAATTACACCAATGACTAAAATTCCAATTTTTCTATAATTACAACCTATTCTACCTCCTTAAGATCCATCAATAGCCTAAATTCCATCCCCTCAAGGACAAGTTCAAGCTCCTCATAGTCAGTCTCATGATCTTGGTGAAATAAAAGGTGTATTTCAATCTTTTGGTAATGAGTTATTTGAGATATATAGGCAAAAATATCAATCCAATAGGCCTTAATATAAATCACAAGGAGTAATTACACCTACCAAATCATATGCTGAAATTAATCCTAATGATCCTTCCTCAACCAAGGCCCTTGTAACAATAAAAATAGTTTGATGCAAGAGTCAAGTTGGCAACCTTCTAATGTTAATGACGTGAAAAATCAAACTTTATTACATAGAATATGGAAATTCCTCAAATGACACAAGAGGAAGCAAGTCATGGGCAAGTACAACCATATGCAATCTTGGTGAATTTCCAAAATAATGATCATATGGTAGTAAATTAGATTAGTAAGCTTAGGAAATCAAAAAGCTTTGTTGCAGCCATTACAAGATCTAAGAGAAGAGTTATATATAATTTCCAAGAGATATTCAATGATTCAAATATTCCTAATATGGTTTCTAAAAGTCCTAATTATTAAATTTTTATCCCTTTAGCTCAGAAAAATTAGCATTTTGAAGCAAACAAGCTTCACCAAGTGCCTCAAGTTCAAGATTAGTCCATAATGATCTATATTCCTATGCCACCAAATGGAACCTCATTCCCTTCCACCATATCCATTTTTGAAGGAGGACCTATTATATGGAAGGCAAAATAAGGAAAAATTGTCAACAGAAGATGATCAAGAGTTGTGTTGGTTAAATGAGCTTTTATTTAGCATAGAAGAATATCATGTTGCAGACCTTGAGGAGAAAAATAATATTATAGATGTAAGTGAGATTAAATAATAATATCATAAATATGTTTTGAAATATATGATAGTAATGAAGACATTAAAAAAATTTACGCTATGGTTCCATGTGTAAAAATCACTCTTAGACCACTTCAGGACCCCCTACGGACCAACCCTAACCTTTTGACCACAAACCAAACTTAACTCAAGTCATTATTAACCTATTAACTAACCCACCTTTTAACCCAACCTAAACTTTAACCCTCAATCATTGATGGTCACCCTAACCATTGATGGTTAAGCTTGACCATCGATGGTCAGGTTCCCACTACCTAAACCACTAAACTACCACATCATTCCAATTTTTTTTTTATATTTAGCTCATCTAAATCATGTGTGAGCCTATGTATGTGAGAGATAAATTTAGAAATCAATTTAGACCTCTTGTTAATTTATTGTTGTACCTCTTCTTCCTTACTATAAAGAGAGAGAAGGAGAGGGTGAATCAAATCCAAATTCAAGTGATCATCATCCACATCCAGAGCTAGAGATTCTTGCATCAGACTTTATTTTTTAGGTATTCTTCTATCAAATCAAAAAGTGTATAAAGATCTAAAGTGATGCCATTCATTAGCCAATATCTAAGTACCATTACTCTACCAAAATTACCCTAGACATCATCAATGAGTTTATCAGTGAACTACCTCAACCATTTATTAGAACAATAACTAGCAAGTTAAGTGTCTATTTTTAATCATTTAGTTACTTTTTTTGTTTCAAAATCAAACCAAATTGAACCCACTTCTCAAAACCCCATTCTGTAACCTCACCCAAACAACATTTTTCTCAACTAGACCCAACCCATAGTAACCACCAATAGTCTATCTCAATTGCTAATGGTTGACCCAACTTCCAATGGCTACCCTAACCACCAACAGTCACTATGTGAAAAAATAACAAGTTATTTCCACCTACTATACCTCAACCAAATCAAATTTTTAGACCATCTACCTAGTCATAGAACCTTGTCCTATTTTTTGAACCATACCTAACCTATTTAGCATTAGTATTAACCCACTTATTGCTATAATTATTCAATTTCATACATTATTTTATCAAGCACTTCTTGTACTTAGTTTTATAATCCTTGATTGTTTATGTAAGTACTTTACCTTTTAAGACTTGATTATTTAAAAGTGTGGATTAACATCCTCCAAAGAAGCTCATACTTCTTGGATCTAGATTGCTAGGCAATCCACCCTAATATCTAACTAATCAAACCATCTCTTTGAGTGATTTTTTATCTACAGGTCATTCCTCCCAAGCCAAAGAGGAGAATCTACACTCATCTAGATTAAAGCATGCACAACACATTAGGTTTCCTACCATACCCTTCTGAGTTTCTTTTCTCTTCCTTCCAAAAACATAAGTGAACTTTCTATGAAACATTCTTACACTTTCAATGCGACCCTTGAGTCTTTTCTTGGGTTCATAGTTTCATCTAGGTGATTTCTTCTTCTTATCTTTCTTTTCATATAATGAAATCAAATTTTCCTTTTGGGCTTAAAATTGACTGCATCCATTATCTTCTTGCTTATTTTATCTCACATAACTTAATTAAAGTAAATTAATAAATTGTAGTTTCAATCTTGTCACACACACAAGACCAAACCACTTACATCTAATCAAGCATAAAATATTGACATAAGGCTTGAATAGGATTTCATTACCTATCATCACCTTTCTTGCCTATCTTACTTGGATTTCATCACCAAGGGGAAAAATAACTTAGCTCTCTGGTTGAGTATAATCTCTAGCAATCAGTATATCTTGGATAAACACCCAACACCCTTATCATTGTGGTGTGTAAAGTGAGGGGGTAGGAGCTAATATTAATCCACATACTTATTCCAATATAGATCCATTTAAGATCCTAAACATAACCTGAAACCAATCATAGACTTCTTTTCTAGTACCCTCTCTACAATTCAATTTGGATTACACAATTCTTAAAGCATAAGGCATAAGCAATAAGAGAGACTAAAAATAATTTTAGGATTTAACGTTCTTTAGTATGTTTTTGGTTTCCTTGATTTTTTTTGGTCTTCTCTTTGTTTGAGTTGTGAGATTTTTTATATCTTCTTCTTTCCCTTACTTATATGGTTTTAACTAGGAAACAACTAAAGAACCAAGAAATCCAGGACCCACCTCCTAATTATCCACCTTCCTCTTCTCCCTCATCCATGAAGTACATCTCAAATGCAAAGAGATCCCCTCATCCTTCATAGAGTCTTATCATCCATTAAATAGTTAGCCAAGGTGATGCAGACTTCACCACCTTTCTAGATAACAACCCCATAGTTCTCTAACATTACCTTAACACCATATCCAATCATACCCTTACTTTGGTTCCACTTACTAACCAGCCCTATGACATGCCATCCCACCTTATGGGTGACACTTTTATAACCACCATCTCCACCCAACCTCTAGTCACCTAGACATCATCCTCTACTAATAAACCCATTGACACCACCATTCAGAACCAATCCATTTATTTAAGTAACACCTAAGCACCTCCTTCCCCAACTAGAAACTGTCCTAGTGTAAGAGTAACCCAACCTTTGAGCACCTGTACTTACCTTACTATAGAATTACCCTCTGTTAGTGCCACCACCATTCCTCTTGATTTGAACTTACTTACCACCACTCCATTTTAGAATTTGGTGGTTTCCATACCTTCCACCCTTCTACCCATTAGCACAAAAGTTACCATATACCCTCTATCAACTAACCCAACCATACCTCCTACCCAGCCTACATTAATATCTCAATAAGTGCCCATTATCCCAAACTTGAACTACATCCCTAATCCACAAGGGTATGTACATATACCTACCAACCAACTAATTATCTCCACATATTCATATGTGGCATCATCTCAACCACCCATGACCACATAACAATATGTGGTAGCTTCTCAACCCCCCACCAGCTACCCATATGTTGCACCTACCTAGACCCAACACAACCTACCTTATAACTATGGGGGTGCATAAACCTAAACTAACCTTATCAAAATGTTAATGGACAAAATGACTAATTTAGAGTCATCCATTTCTAGAGCCCATAATATTTTGTCATATGACTAAATTTGTAATGAACCAATCCACCCATCTGTCCCCATTCAACCATATCCTTCTCAATGGGAGCTTCCAAAGTTTTTGAAGTTTTAGAGTAAGGAGGACCCTCAACAACACTTGAGAGAGTTTATACATTTATGATATATGATTTCTTATGATGATGCTCTCCTTATTCATATCTTCCCCATTTATCTATCAAGGCCAACACTAGATTAGTACAATGCTATTACAAAGCACTCTCTCTTCTCTTTTGCCCAACTAGCTCAAATTTTCATAGACCACATTTACATAAACATCTCTAAGAAAGTCTCCATCATTGACCTCTAATCCATTTGATAATTTGATGATGAATCCATTGCTAAATTTGTGGCCTATTAGAGAATTCTAATAAACCAACTCTGTTTCTCTCTACCCCAACTCAAACTAATCAAACTCTTTGCCTGGGCTTGTGCCAAACACATTTCCTCTACCTTATGAGTTTAAGGCTTTAGGACCTTTGATGAACCTTTCCACATGGCATGAAAAATAGAGAATAAATCAATTGATGAGGAGAAGTTTAAATTAAGAAATAATAATTCCACCTTAAAATAAAATGAGACTTCCTCCTCTAAACCCAATAATCAAACCAATACTAATTCAAAGAATAAGGGAACCATGAATATATTTGTCTTTAAGACTACCCATCCACCCATTGTCAACCAATCCAACTCTTCCAACTACTCCAATCAAAACACTAGGAACCTAAATAAAAACACCTAGAAATAATTTACTCTACTTGGGGAGTCATATGCTTTAGTCTTGGAGAAAATTTTAAAATCCAACCTCATATAGCCTCCTCCAATCAAATCTCCATAGCAATTTGATTCTTCTCATCCTAAACCTAGTTGGTATAAGGAAAATGAATTATACTCCTTCCACCAAGTCATTGGACATGACATTAATAGGTGCAATACCTTTAAAACCATTATCCAAATTCTCATTTACAAAGGATATCTTGTGTTGGATAACCCAAATACACCCTCGAACTAATTGCTTGACATCTTTAGATAACCATTTCCTAACCACGTTCTTTCTACCAAGAATGAAAACAAAGCATAAACTTCTCATAATCATGAGGCCCATATTATCAATATGGTTCTTTCTAAATTTATGACTAAGGATACCATCGAACAAATCACCTCTTCTTCTAATCCACTTATAAGGTATTAGAGTCGCCAACCTCTCCTTTGATGTGCATATAAGAAGAAGAAACCCTTCCCACTTTATCATTTTCCTTAATCATACAACAATCTACCCTTCTTTTAAAAATCACTTCTAAAGAAGAAACCACTTTGCCTACACCTTCCATCGAGGAGTTACCTTCCCCACTACTAAAAACTCTTGCTCAATAAAATGATGAGGTAATCATTCCTTCCCCTCAACCCCTAGGTCTATCCTTTGAATCCACTACTCACAAATTTAGACCCATCTATAAACCCTTCTCTAGACTAGTTAAAAGCTTGGAATTCATAACTGACCCTAACCTAGATTTGACCATATTTTGGTAATAAATTGGACTCCCTTATAGAGTCAATTAGGATCCCTTTTTATAAGTAAAACCTACCATTTTCACTCTCAAACCCTCTATCATCACAACCTAACCATCAAACATCCCTACCCATCAAACCATTACAACACCACCAGAACCAAACTTGACCAAAGTTACCAAACCCACCAAGAACCTTGGAATATTTCCTACCCATAAAATTTATCACCCATCAATATAGTTGGACCTAATCCCATAAAACCTACTAGACAAACCCTAAGCTAAGATAACAAAAAGGGTGAAACCACCTAGAAACCCAAAAACCAAAACTCTGCCTCCATTCTTCACTTTTCCCTCTATTTTAGGACATAATCCCTCTATATTAATTAGGAAACCAACAATATCAATAAAAACCCAACCACAACTCTTAGTTACACCATCACTACTTTTATCCATACCTATTTTCATTGAACCACCGATGGACATACCTCCTCTCTCCTAACTAGCTATAAAGAAATTGTTTATCTCTCAAACATCTACCCAAACACTTTCTAACTCCAAAACCACAAAATATCTACCAAATTCAAAATAATCCACCAAAGAGATCCATTCACCCAAGTCTTTGACCATCGAGACCACTCCTCAAAGGGCTTCCACCTTAACTACCAAACCTAAGGTCTCCATGCCACTGCCACCATTTTTTGAGTCTTGTTTCACTATCTTAGAGAGGTTATTATAATAATATTTCTTAACCTTACCCCTTATCAGACCATTTGACCCACACAATCATAAACCATCTTAGTACAATGACAAACTAATATGTTCATACCATAAGACACCTAGGCATGGCACAAAGAATTATAAGTCTCTCCAAGAATTCTCCCATCAGCTATATCATGAAGATGACTTATTATCAGATAAACCCCCTACAAGCCCAACATTGACCCAAGAACTAATAGACATTAACCAACACATACCTACCCTTCCAATCTTACCTTAGAGTGAAGAGGAATTAAAGAAATCACCTAGCCTGACTCATCTCCCAATCCATACCATCCATGTGGTCACATGATCGCAAGCCCAACCAAAGGATAAGGGAAAGGCAAAAGTGTCCATTCCATGGATATATCCATCTTAATCTACCTAACCATCCATACAAAACCAAGCACCATTGACTTTAACCAAACCCAAAGTGTCCATCTTGGGACACCCACACCCTAATCCATTTGAATCAATCTAATGAGTAGTTCTGAACCAGCTTCACCAAACACTAGTGAAGATGAGTTTGTATGAACTAATCAATACCTCACCCCATAATTGTCAAGAAATGATAGAAGAATTTAAATCTATAGAGGTTCAATCAGAATACCCTCAACCTTTATTATCCTTTGTTGGATCCCTTCACATTTAAAACCTTGTTACCTTTAATGATTCGTAAATACCTTTTATCCATACAAATGACCTAGATCATCCCCTCTTCATTACCACCTATATCAACCAAACCTACATCAAGAGGGTTATGATTTATGAGGGAGATATTATCAACATCATCTCTTCCCATGCATAAAAATAACTCATATTACCTAAGAACATTATTTTAGAAACCTCAGTAGTGCTTTGATCATTCAACGATATCATGACCATGACTTTAGGAACTATTTTCCTTCACTTAGGACCTCACACATTTATTGAGATATTATATGTAGTATAAGGTGATTTCTAGTAAAACATCTTTTTAGGACACCCTCAGATTCATTACATGGGTTATATGACATCCACCCTACATCGATGCATCAAATTTCAGCATAAAGGTCAAGTTGTTACCATGCAAGCTGATTTGATCCCTTTCACATCATGTAACATGATATACCAAACTAATGACATTATCCTTCCTCCATATAATAAACCTTAACTAGTTAATGATGAAACCCCACCTTCTTCTACCAATGAACCATCCACTAGTTCTTTCATTCCTTCTACGCAAATCCCCATAATGGACCCTTTGGAATTAACCTTCCAACATATTTCATTGGGGGAGTATCAACTTCTCACCCTTGATGCTTTCCATACTCCTAAAGACTATGGGAAACTTGACCACCAACCCATTTATGGCCCCAATATTGAAACCATTATTCCTTTTAGACCCTCAACTTATCAAAATATATTCATATATGGGGGATTTAATAAACCCCTAGACACTTCTGTCACCTCCTTTCCACCCCAACCATTCACCTCCAATTTTTCTTATCTGGATAAACTAAAGTTTGCCAAAACATACTTATATAGGTGTGCTTGGAAGGGATTTAGCCTAAGTTAGTATAAACATGAGTTGCATAAATTATTTCCAATCAAAACTCAAAAACCCCATGAAAATCAAGGCCTTAGTTTTAAGCCATCTAGCCAACAAACCAACCCACCTTCCATTACCATCATTGATGAAGACATCCCATCCTCACTGTCCACTACACCATCGATAGCTAAATATTCTAAAATCACCCCCCTAACTCTTTTTTTCATCAACATGATCAGCCTCAGACCCTTGACTTATCAAAAGGATGGGGTAACTATAACAATTCCTCTGACCCATCTTCAGATGATAGGGGATGACTCTCCTACCATTAATATTGTTTAGTCTTAGGATGATGATTTTATTCTTACCTATCTTGGTGCCCTAGATTCCTATATCCACAAATCCCTACCTATAAATAATTCAACCATGTTAAATGAATCCATCATGGATATCAACTTGGGCACTCTAGACAACCCCTGCATTGTCAAAATTAACCAATGCTAAATTTTTAATAAATTCAATACTTCCCTTCCTTCTTGTAACATCATAGCATAACATTTTATTGTTCTTATAGTGACATGCCTAAAATCAACCCCTTCATCGCTACCCACAACATAGTCACCAAATTTGATGTGAAGCCCACTACGTAGAAACTTCAATGAATGTAACCTCACATAACCCTTCTCATCAAAAAAGAACTCTAATGTCTCCTATCTATTAACTTCATTCAACCCATTGACTATCCCTATTGGGTCTCAAATATCATACCTATCACCAAAGCCATAGGGGGACTTTGCATTTATGTGGACTTTCATGAACTCAACCTTACTTTCCCAAAAGATGGCTTTCCTCTACCAAGCATTGACTAGCTACTTGATCTTACAATTGGAAATGAGATGTTATCTCTCATGGATGTATTTTTGGGTTATAATCAGATCCTAATTTCCCCTAAGATCAACACAAAACTACCTTTATCAACCCATGGGGAAATCTTTTCTATATGTTCATGCCTTTTTTACTGAAGAACGTTGGTGAAACTTACCAACATGGTATGACATACATCTTTCATGACCTTATTTGTAAAATCATTTAATATTATGTTGATGACCTTCTTGGGAAATCCAAATGTTATAAGGATGATTTGCCTATTCTTAAGATCATCTTTGAGCACATCATTTATTACCATGTTAGATTTAACACTAAGAAGTGCATTTTTGGGGTCTTTTTAGGGAAGCTCCTTGGATTCATCATCTCCCTTTAGGGAATTGAAGTAGATATTGCCAAAATCAAATAAATTATTGACATACTTCCTCCAATAAACCTCAAGAAACTATACAGCTTATAGGGGAAGCTCCAATTTATTCATCACTTTATCTCTCAACTCTCATATCAATGTCAACCCTTCCATCACCTTTTGAAGAAGGATGTATCTTTTAAGTGGAATAAAGACTATCAAAAGGCCTTTAATTCACTTAAAATTACCTTTTTTATCCACCTATCCTCATTCCTCCTAAGGAATATCAAATCTCTTACCTTTATGTCTCCACCACCAACTATTCCTTAGGGGTAATGCTTGCTCATCAAGATGAAAAAAACAAAGAACAAGCCATCTACTACATTAGTCACATGCTTGTAGAGTATGGAACTTAGTAAACCCATATTGAAAAACTTTACATATATTTGTTATTCATGGCCACCAAAATTTTCCACTACCTTCTCAACCACAAGACCTATGTCATAACCAATACCGAGCCACTCAAGTATATCCACTCCAAGCCATACCAAAACTAACATATGGCCAAGTAGATCATGCTTGTAACTAAGTTTGACCTTGATTTTATTCAATAGAATTAAATTAAAGTGCAAGTCATTACTAACCAATTAGTTGATGTACCATTAGCAGACAATCAACCTCCTCCCCTTGAGTTCCCTAACAAGTCCATCATGACCCTCTCTCAGGTAGGCCTCACATATCAAGTGACCATGTTCTTCGATGAATCCAAGTGTCAACTTGGTGGGGGAGCCAACATTGTCCTTCAAGATAGATTTTGAATGTACCAATAATATGGATAAGTATAACACCCTAATAATAGGCCTTCAAACTACATTATCCTTAGGATTCAAAATGATCAACATTTTTGGTGACTCTCAACTTGTGGTTAATCAAATCAATGGATCTTACCAGTGTAAGAATGATATTTTTTAATAGTATAAATAATTAGATGACATCCTCTTAGAATCATTTGAATACTACCATATATAAATTAACCCATGATCTATGAACAAGTTTTCCAATACAATAGCCTTCATCGCCTCTCAAATCCTATTTGCACCCTCTAACTCTAAACTATCTATCATTACCCAAAAACTTACCCAGCCTTCTTATGTTTATCTAGACTCTCCCACTATCTTCAATGTGGAGGAGATATAGACTGACCTTTTATATTAGAAAACCTTTGACTATCTCAACCTTTCCATCATTCAATCTAGTCATTCCAAGAATGCTAAAAGAGCATATATCTACAGTACCTCATGTTACACCATTCTAGGGGGAATAATTAATAAATGTATCTTTGATGGTATTCTCTTTTTATACCTACATATTAATGAATCCTATCATGTTATCAAGGAAATGGATGATGAGATCTATGGGGGACACATTAGTGTCTTCACCATTGTTAAATGCATTCTTTGTCTTTGATATTACTGGCCTACCCTTAACCAAAACTATTTTGATTATGTGAAAATTTGCATTAAATGTTGATAACATGCCAAATTACATCACACACCTATCCATAGTCTTCATGTATCTATATATTTCTTTCCCTTCTCATAATAGGATCTAGACCTTATTAGTAAAATTAACCCCTATTCTTCACAACAACACCATTCTATCATCACTGCGACTGAATATTTTACCAAATGGGTAAAGGCAATTCCTCTTGTCTCAACCAAAGATGAAAAGATTATCGACTTTATCAATCATCACATTATCTATCATTTTAGTGCTCCTCACAAAATTATCACTAATAATGGAAAATCTTTTAAAAATAAACAAGTCTAAGGTCTTTGTGATGCATTTAGAATGAATATCAGTTTCTCATCACCCGATATTCCTCAAGTGAATGGACAAGTGGAATCCTCTAACCAAACTCTCAACAAAATTCTAACTAAAATGGTTGATGCATCTAGTCAAGATTGGCATTTGCATATGCCCTTCACCTAATGGACATATCACACTAGCATTCGAACCCCTCTAGGTGCTACCCCTTTCTCTCTAGTTTTTGGAGTAAAGGATGTCTTGCCTCTTGAAGCCCAAATTATCTCTCTTTGTATATCATTATAAGATCTCATTTTAAAATATAATTATTGTCAACCCCATTTATCCTAGCTTGAGCTACTTATGAGTGTCATTTAGCTACCCTTACCCGTCTTCATGTCTATCAAGAGTGAATCAAATGTGCCTATAAAAAACACATTAAAATATAAGAATTCAACATCGAATACCTAATACTAAAGGAAAATCAATATGTCACCAACATGGAAATAAGCAATCGAGGCAAATTTACTTTCAATTAGCCTAGACCTTATATCATAATGCACAAGTATGGATCAAGTGCTTATCGATTATCTTCACTTGAGGGAAACTTAGAGAATGAAAACCTAAATGCTTCACATATACATCATTTATTTTGTTAAAAAGGATCAAACTCACCTTTTATCTAACTTAAGCTCAACCTTTACATTCTAACCACATTTATCTCCCTAATTTAGAGGCAATAGATTAAAGATAAATCATGTGATTATCCATCACAATCATAACCTAATATTGAATAGTGGGTACCATGGCTCTATCCATTTCATGATTCCTATGGTACTTTCCATACCTTTCTTAGGATGGATTCCCATTGTTGTTGTCACCTAAAACTCTTTCACACCTACTAAATCTTCTTATACTTCTAGTTTTGCCTTCATAAAATAACCTTTAATCCTATATAAGCAAGTTTATGTCGAGATAAATCAAAAGAAAATTCATAGTACAAACAATCATGGGTCATTCCTAGTATTCATATACTAATCCCTTGAAGGAAAACTACCCAAAACATATCAAAATTGCTAAAAATAAGATAAACTACTCCCTTAAAGGATAATTATCAAAAATCCTTATAGAAAACACACAATCTTAGACCTCTCTCTTGAAGTATGGTTGAGTAAAGCATTTGTCAAAACATAGATTTTTTTTGGAATCTTCCTACATATATGAGTTTCCCAAACCCACCCCAATTACAACAAAATAAGTAAAAGACCCATTATCAAGCATAAAATAAATTAAAATCCATAATCAACTCTCATAAGTAGACTTCCCACATCAAATAGTCTACACCTTATATGACTTAGACTTGTTTATACTGACTCTTTGGTAACCTTCAGACGAAGCATGATAGTCTTACAATATGGTTCCATTTTTATCCATCTCCCCTTTATGCACTATAATTAAAGGATTTTTTAGCTCATTTGACATAATGTGATCAAGAAACCTTTTTAACCAACTAATGAATAATCATGCAAATAATTCAAGGGTATTATGTTCTTTAAGCCAATAGAACTTTGGTTTGTTTTAATCCTTTCCAAAGAAGAAGTATTGTGCCCTCTTCTTATCCTCTCATATTGGTTGATATTTTCACTCAGGTGTTTGTCTCTTGATTATTTTCTCTTTCCCATAGCTAGTTTTGTTATTTAACTTACTTTATGTGTTTCAATTTGATTTAAACAAAATGACCATAATCATAACCATATCATATCATCATCATATCATAAATAAAAACATACATCATTAGCATAAACCATATCCATACACATACTCATTACCATCAACTTTATAACATCCATGAACAATAAAGCAATAAACCACTTTCACCACAACAGTATAAACATATCAAAATCATAGTGAATCCATTCCATAAACAACATCATCAAGAACAATAGTCATAACTATCATAAACCTCATCATAATCATCCATAAACAACATCATGATCATAAATAATAAAAAATAAACCATAAAAAAATAATCCATATGATTAGCATCATAACATTGTCCATTCATCATATAAATGATTATCATATTAAACATACCAACTATAACCATCATATCAATATCATTATGAACATAAACAAAAATCCATCTCATCACATGCCTATCTGGGTAAGTCTTTATCAACATCCATATCCCTATAACCATAATCAATAATCACATCCTCAATAATCAACATGATCATCAAAACTATGAACCATAAGTAATAGACAAAGATCATATATATAAATAGTGAGTCTATAATCAACCATAAACATCATCAAGTATACAAAAATATACATCTATCTCTCAGAATAAATATACATGTCACTACATTAGCTCATAGGCTAGTATCAAAATCATATAGATCAACATATGTAATGTTTCATAATCAAATTATGCCCTTGGGGCACTGCTACCTCTTGGTGCCTATCCTACCAAGGTACCTACCTATCCTCCCATGGACATAACACACTAACCTAGTGTCTCCATGCTAACACTTCCATCCATAACATCTCTATACTTTCCCCATCAAGGCTCATCAGGACAATGTCTCAAGACTATTGCCTCATAATAATGAAGCTCCTCTATTGTATCTATGTACCTCTATATGGGAATAGTGCCCAATGGTAGTGTAGGTGCTACATATCTTCCTCTGGCCTATATCAAAGAATATATCTCCTGGGTAACTAAGGCTAATGTAGTTTTAGCCTCATCCCTCTCCCCTGTAACTATATCTACCTGATCACGTGCCACTACCAACTTACCCTATAATGTTACAAAGGAAGCCTATACCACAACTAATGCCACTTATGCATGATCTCTTTCTATATTCATTGCCTATACATTTAGGGCAACCCCTTTTGCTAGTGCCTGATGACCACCTCCTCTAGCTGGGTCAAAATTTATATCCTTTTGATAATTGTCATCACTACCAATATCAGCTACAACATATATTACTTGTACCATATAGCTTACCCATCTATAAAACCTACATCATCTATCTTGACCCTAGCTAACAAATTCTCATGATCAAGAAAAATATGAAGTAGCTATGGCTCAAGAAGTACCATATCTACATCCTCTCACATATATCTTGGGAATCGATTAGGGATATCCTACACTAGGCCAAACTACCACCACACCCTATGAAAAGGAATGGGATCTATCTCACTCTCTCTCCTAACAAACATTCATCTATAACTATATAGGGATAGTGTATGTTTCTTGTAGTGAGCCCACTCTAGAAACCTAACATAGGGCCTCCAGATCATGTCTCCAACAATGAGGCATCTAATACACCTCTAGACCAATCAGTGTAATGAACCCCTCCACCTAGTCTTGAAAGGGAAAAATTAAATCTCCACCTCATAAACTTGACTTTAAACTCCATCTACACATACCCTTCCCAAAATAGGCCCATCATCCTCAACACTTAGATGTTCTCATAGGTCCAATAGTGGAAAACAAAGCTAATGCTGACACCATACCTCTTATGAAATATAAATCCCCATAGATCCCTGTATATCTAAAATAGTAACATATGGACCTAACCAAACACTATGTGGCCTAGTAGCATCTCAACCAATACCCCTAGTAATATATAAGGAAAGCTCATGCTACTTGAATCTAGTATGGTAAATCATGAGATAACTATCATCATCATGGTTAGTATCCTCCTAAGATCTCTCACCCTTTAGTATATCAGAATGTAGCTGAAGCCTCCTACATGCCACCTCATGAAGTTAAGGTCATCTCGATAAAATAGCTTTATGAAGTCATCCCTCTCCTTCATTTCTATATGATAAATCAACTCACCTTGAATGGGTAGCTATGTAATCCTATGGACATCCTCTAGTAAGATGATCATCTCACTTATAGGTAAAATAAAGGTGTTCATGGTAGGATCCCATCTCTTGATGAGTGCCATAATCATCACTACATCCCACGACACATGCTAGTAATGCATCATAGATCCGAGGCCCACCTCCTCCATATGATCCTAATTAGTTTTAGTCATACCTTGATACATCTTGTCAAAGATCTAAGGCAACCTATCTCACATCTATATCCATTCTCATGCCTACAAGGTTGGATAAAAAATAACCTTAGTTCACTAATAAACTTCACCTATCAACCTATATCATTTGACCATTAAGTGAATAAATGGCTGTCAACCATGACCTATTCCCCTTAACCCTTACCATTCACTATTACTTGACTATCACCCTTATGAAATTTACCTAGGGCATCCAAACCCTCTACCTTAACTATTATCTAAAACCTACTACTGCTCATACATTTATCTTGATAGGTGACCTTAACATTCAAACCTAGACACTATGACCCATTTCCTATCCAAAATTCTAGACTAACAAACACTTACCCTTAACTATTAAAACATTATAAAATAACTTGAACATCGATGGTTAACTATTCTCATATTTGATCATTAATGGTCAGTCAATGGTCAACAGTCACTCATTAATCATCGACAGTCAGGAGGTGATCACCGATTATCACTATGAGTGACTTCCATTGGAACCTCTAAGCTCTACCTCCCAATTTTTCCCACCTAAAGACCAATAAAAAAACAAAAAACTACTATCATACCCTAACTATCCCACCCTTACAAATTTCAAATCTAACCTCAACTTTCCCCACACAATACTCATAACCTAAACCTAGGTTAACCACTACCTACTACCCAAGTATCTTACAAGTATAAAAAATCAAATTTAAATGCACAAATTCCAATTCAAAACTAATATACCAATTCAAAGCAACCCCTACCTCATTCCTCAACCATTGTCAAGGAGGAACTCTAGACCCATGTCCTGACCACATGACTTACCTTGACTACCCTTCATACTTGTTAATCCAACCTCTAACCCATGCAATCAAGCTCACCCAATCACCCACTAGCCACTACCATCAATATCTCTTTCATTAAATTCCAATGCTCTATCCTAAAAAGTTAAAATGCCCAAATGAGATATTTAGAGCCACAATTACACTTTTTTTCTTTGCCTTTTTAGGGATGATGCCTGACCATTGATGGTCAGGGTGATCATTGATGGTTGAACCTAAGGGGTAACCCTAACTATTGCTGGTCATCTTATTAGGGTTTTCTCTCCAAACCATCAATTTATTATACAAATTTTTACCCACATACCAACTCCACTTCCCATAATAAGAAATTGCCTTCTCTAGAAAAATATAGCGAAACTAATGTCAACCTTACCATTGGCCATTTTGGCCCAAAATTTTTGCATACTTTTATGATGACCCTACCTTGGTCCTTTTGACCACACCAACTACTTTCCAAGTTGAACATTTTGAAATTACACTACCTTGTGCACACCCAACGAATTTATGTCTTCATAGGATCATTTCTTATCTTAGATACCCACAAATACACTGACCATGTCTAGAAGAGTTGAGTTTATGAGTGTAGACCAACTATCACATATGGTCATATGGTCCACTTGTCACTTATCCTTCTAACATTAACCTTAAGTTTTACTAACTATGGTAACCTAGTCACTATGTGACCTTGGCTATTTCACTTAGTCACACTTTGTGCATGTGTTTGTGCTTCATTACCTAACCAATCAACCACCTTCATCATCAATTTAACCACTTATCAAACCCACACCTAATTATAGTTCACTTTATTGACTCCTAATTTGAGGGGGGAACACATCCTCGCATGCTTGGGGTAACCAAACCTTTAACCCACACTCTATTTTTGTTTTTCCATTCATTAAATACAAACTACATAATAAAAAGGGGGAAAATGTAGACACTGGTAAACTACACACTATAGTTTCAAGTGTCGATAACACCCATAGACCACCTCAAGAACCCCTAGGGACCAACCCTGACCTTTTAATCACAAACCAAACCTAACTCAAGATATAAACAAACTACTAGTTAACCCACATTTTAACCTAACCTTTAACCCTTAACCATCGATGGTCACCCTAACCATTGATGATTAGGCCTGATCGCTGATGGTCAGAATCCCACCATCTAAACCACTAAACTACCATATAACTCCAACTTATTTTTTTATATTTAGCTCATCTAAATAAAGTGCAATCCCATGCATGTGAGAGATAAATTTAGACAAGTTAGACCTCTTGTTAATGTATTTTTTTACCCCTCCATTATTTAAAGAGAGAAGAGGAGAGGGTGAATCAGATCCAGAATCAAGTGATTATCATCCATGTCCAGAGCTAGATCTTCTTACATCAAACTTTATTTTGTAATTATTCTTCCAATAAATCACTAAATGCAAAAAAAATCTAAATTAATGCCATTTATAAGCCAATATCCAAGTATCATTACTCTATCGAAATTGCTCCAAATTCCATCAATGAGTTTATTAGCCAACCACCTCAACTATTCATCAGATCAACAACTAGAAAACTAAGTGTCTATTTTCAATCACTTAATTACTTTATTTTTGTTTCATAATCAATGCATCCTAAACCCACTTCTCAGAGCCCCATTTTATAACCTCATTTAAATAGTCTTTTTCTCAACCAGACCCAACCCACAATAACCACTAATAGTCATCTTGACCACTGATGATCTATCCCAACCACTTATGGTTACCCTAACCATTAATGTCCACCCTAACCATCGATGATCATTATGTGATAAGATAATAGGAATATATTTCCACCTACCAAACCTCAACCAAATCCAATTTTTAGAGCCTCTTCTTGGTCATAGAACCTTTCCCTATTTTTTGAACCATACTCAATCTATTTAGCATTAGTATTGACCCATTTATTACTATAATTAGTCAATTTTGTCCATTATTTTATCAATCACTTCTTGTATTTAATTTTAGTATCTTCTATTTTCTATGCATGTACTTTATCTTTCAAAACTTGATTTTTTAAAAGTGTGGATTGAAAAACTCCAAAGAAGCTCATGTTTCTTGGATTTATCTTGCTAGGAAATCCACCCTACTATCTCACTAATTAGACCATTTATTTGAGTGTTTTCTTATCTGTAGGTCATTCTTCCCAATCCAAAGAGGAGTATTTACACTCATCTGGATAAACACATGCACAACACATCAATTTTTTATACCATACCCTTCTCATGTTTGTTTTCTCTTCCTTCTAAGAACATAATCAAAATTTATCTGAAACAAGTAGCTAGTGAGAATGCATCAATGGTTTCATAAGGAAATAACCCTATATATAAACTAGATAGATATGAAGAACTACAAGTGAGGATCAATTTTTTTTTTATGAAGAGTAGTAGCATTACGTTTAATTTATTAAATACATTAAGATTCTTTGTAGGCCTACATATCCTTATGAATACATTGACAAAGTGGTTGCCAAAGTTGGAAAACATATTTATGAAGATGTCGATCAAAGTATATCTCAAGAAGACCATGATAAAGATAGAGAGCAATATTTTTAACTACTTAAAGATCTTGAAAAAAATTTAGTAGATGAAAATAAGGATGACATATCTCAAGATGTCATAGAAGGCTAAGAACATTGTTTTAATGATCCACTAAAGGCTGAAATTGTATCTATTCCTATAAATTATAATGTGGTTACATTAGAAAGCTTTTTCAATGTTAAAGATAAATATGAGGTGAGTATTGAACCACAAGAAGAGTTTTTATATATTTGATATATGTTTGCTTTAGTTTATTCAATTTGAGATAGGTCAAATAGGTTGACAAGAAAGAAAATATTTGATCCAACAAAAATGGCACTTAAAGAGAATCTTTTTAGGCATCTTCATCAACCACATGGAGAGTTTTTTTTATCTAGGTGGATCTTGAGTGTTGTACATAGTAGTGTTAGATTTAATTTTCCTCTAAGTGCTAGTTAGCACATGTTTTAGTAGTTGTTTTAGTTTTCACTTTCCTCTAAGTGTTAATCTAGCACATGTTTCATTTGGTAGTTGTTCTAATTTTCAATTAAATACATGATTATGTACAGGTGTTGCATTTGATTGATGATATTTTTAATTTAATATTTGGTGATATTTTAATAAATCCATAGCTAAATGGATATATCTATTGGTATTGAGTGTTTAGTAATCAAACACACCAACAAAGTTACCAAGAATGTTGACAATTCTGTCAACATTGGTTAAAGTTACTTATGTGAAAGTTTTCAAGAAGAATCCATTCATGGAGTGAAGATTAAAAAATATTTAAAAACATCATAAAAAATTAATCAATCCAAAACCATTCTTAGGAACAACTCACAAGTCCCCATTTTGAAAAAGATTTCTTTTATTCCTCTAATTAGTTGCTACTTGTAAGTTAGTGAAAGCAATTTTCAAATTCTTAGAACATGAAGGATAAGAAGATTTGGTTCAAATGGTATTAGGGTGATTTAATGGATGCTATTCCCTTAGGATTCCTTGATTTTTTTTCAATTTATATTTGATTAAACAAATGAGTAATCATTAATAAGAATAGGTTCTCTAAAACCCTTCTTAAACCCCAATGGCTCAATTTTAAGAGGCATGTTCAAATTTTTGAGTTACTTTTTTCAAACTATTTTTTTTTTAGATATTGAGTGGCATAAATTACCTTTATACACATTACTAAATCCAAATTTTGAGGAAAAAAATAATAAATACAAAGTTATAGGTATCAAGGTTTTAATCAAGTAAGAGAGATAGTCAGAAAAGGCAAAATTTGAGAGGTTTATCATGAGATATTTATTACACTTCCATGAATAATATTAAATAGGTCCACACACATGATTACTTATGACTAAAAGTAAGAATGAATAAGGAGTTAATTATTCATGATAATGGACTAAAAACTCAACGTTGATTACCTTAGATGTTGAAACATTTGAAATGAAGATGTTACCATGACCATTTAGTTGAGTGAAACACCATGAAAAATCATGTCAAATCCCTTATAGAGAAAGAGGCCTTTTGAAAATGGTGGAGCTTGAGTGCAAGATAAGTATAAACACCCTAATGAAAAATGAGTTATTTTGGCTATCAAATTAACTTGAAACATGAAACAAACCCTTTAGATCATTTTAGGAAGGAGATAACATCATTTGGAATCAGCATGAGCAACTAGATTATATGAAAATGACCAAACCAAAGCAAAAACTACAAGGTGCAGGAAATAGTGATTTAAAAAACATAGTAAACTTGTTAGGGATGGTTCATAAATCATAGTTGATAAATATTCAAAATATTTTTATAAAAATGGAGGTCTTTGATTGTAATTTCACCTTCCAAAGGTGTTTAACTTAAAACCTCTTCAACTGTTCATACCAAGCATAAACTTGCTGACTAGTTCTATGTGTCTAAAAGGGTGAAGAAGGAATAGAATGGATTTGAGCCCTTTTTATCAATTTTATAATACTTAAATAATATAAATTAGTCTCAAGAAGATGATGACATATTACATGACCTTCTCCCATTTGTCACCTTTCCCCATAGCTTGTACAAGTGCCAAACTCCATCTTTTCAATCACTTTCTTGATTTTTAGTTAGATAAATTATAATATTCAGATGGGATTGAAATTTTTGATAGGGAATATAACATATTAGACATTTTAAAGTAAATTAGGACACTTAGGAACCTTAAAAACTATTCCACTTTCATTTATGACCCTTAAATAACTATTAAATGACTCAAAATGACATATTGACTAATTAGACTAAGACTAAGTCTAAGATGACATTAAAGTAGATAAAATAGATTATAATACACCATATAACACAATATTATACCCCTAAAAAACCTAAAAATAAATATTTTTCCTATAGGGGTCCCAGCTTCACCTATAGGGTTAAATTTTGTCAACAAATGGTGACTCATAGGGGTAGTATGCTTGTTATACTAAAGATTAGTAGCCTTATCAGTCCATTGGGCTTAGGGAGTCATCTAATATTTGAAACACATCATGATGAATTTGACCATTGAAAACAATATTTGATCAAGACAATACCAATTGACTAATTTAACCACATAAAGGACATACATAAAATATAGCAAAGAAACTAACAAGACATACACACACATGTGCTCAAAGCACTTAGGAAAATCAAAAAAAACAAACCGCTATGTAAAACTAACAATTAATCATACCTCCCTTTATAGGATCAAAAGGAAAGTTCCTTGCATTTCCTTCTTCATGAGATGAATGATAGTGCTAAGCATATTACTCCTTGGATTGGATAGTTGCTAGATTAGACCTATTCCTTGGCAATTTACTTGATCTACTATCAAGTATATCACCCTCAAATAGGTTTCCAATGTAAATGTATTCCTCTTAAATTTATACACATACCTCATGTTGATTCTCACTCTTCATCTCATGATCAACTTGTATCTCCCTGGTAGGCATGGCTTCAAGAGGAATGGTTTCTTGTTCCTTGGAAGATTAAGGCCAATATAATCTTGTTCCATACTTAAAGAGCTGATGTGTTTCTCTCAAATAGTTAAAAGGATGATAACCCATATTTATGATTTGAAACATATAATCAAGGATGTGTATTCTTCTTGAAAGGATAGATTTGAGAAATTGCTTTTTCTTTGCATACTCACTTGAGTGTCAAGGCTGCCTTCTCCATTTTTGACTAGACCATAGCCTCTTTGAAGAGGAGTATAACTTGATCCAATGATTAAAAACAATTCATCCCAAGGCTGATTAGAGGCTTGTTATTTCTCATCTATGATATTATGAAAAATGTCATCTTTCTTACCATCACTTCTAATCAACTCTAAGGAAGTTATAGACCCATTCAAAGATTCAAACTCATTGAAAATGATTATAAAATACTACAACAAGTCCTCATCCTATATTTGATCAGAATCATGAAGGTGAACAATAAGATAATCCTTTTCATCCTCTTCTTTAGAATCCAAAAGGACTTCATCCAACATTTCTTCTTTGACACAATGAAGGCATTCTTCATTATCAACATGACAAGAAGATTCAACATAAGGACTCACCTCTTATTTAATATTTGGGACATTGTGAGGGATCTCAAGTTGCATCTTAACTATCATAACCTGAATTTTATTCTCAATGACTATAATATCTTCAATCTCCTCCTTCTTGGTGATGCCAAGACTAGGCATCTTAAAATCAGGTGACTTAGACCAATGAGAATGCCAAGGAGCTATGATTTATTAAAGCAAGAATTTTGAATTTCTCTCAACTAAACACTCTTCTTTAGGTTCCCACACCACATGTCTATCAGGGTAAAGGGTGATAGGTTGAGTATAATATGAACTAGTTGGTAGAGGTGGAACATAAAACTCAAAATAAAATAGAGAATGAATTGTAGGGGATCCTTTTTGAAACTCTTGAGGAAGGGAAGGAAGACCTTTGGTTAAAATATCTTGGTTTTCTTCCTTCCATTTGGAAATATTTTCATTGAAATCTGATTTAGCTTGATGAATTTCTTAAGGAAGGATAAATGGGTGTGTTTGATCATAGGATCTTCTTTTAGCTCTAAACCTTCCATCACACCTTGAATCAATAATTTCACTATCAACTCTAAATTTTATTAGCTAGGTTTTCTTGGAAAAGTCTCTCTTGAAGTTGATGGGCATCTTCATGAGGATAAAGAGTAAAGGAGGGATGATACAACTCATGGAAAGGATGGTAAAGACCATACTAGAGCTGGTAAAGATCATATTAGAGTTGGTAAAGATCATGATAAAGCTGATATGGATTGCCATAAGCTTGACAAACCTAACCAACTTGTGTAAAACAATACTAAACACCAAAGTTAGCCATGTAACTTCATTAAGAACTAATAACATAAGGAATGATTATCAATAATCTTCAAAAGGAATATTTGGGATACTTGACCAGATAATGTAATCTTTGAGTCATCATTAATGCTTGGATAGATGCCTTTAAAAGCTTATGTGTTGAAAGACAACATGAAAAATATTTCAACTTCTTGGACTAAGAGTCTCACCAGCTATGTCAAAAATCTTATCACTTAGATTTTCACAATTTAAGGAGATGTCTCAGCTCTATTCATCTAAGTGACATAATTGAAACACCTCTAGACTATGGGTGAGCCTAATAATTAGGTGAATCTCTAGATAGGGATAGCTCCCTTAATGTTCCACTTGTAGACCACTACTAAACCTAACCTAGTGAGGGAAAAGGAAAAGAAAACTAGAAGGGAACTATACTATAAGGAGGTGATACACCAAAATAGTTGATGAATACCAACTAGCTACATGATACACTTGAGAATAAGGTACTAACCAAACATACACTTATCTAATCTACTTCTTCTCACATCAATATTTCATTATGAGGTTGTGATGAATGTTTAGGCTAGGAAGACTAGACAAGAGGCCTAAGATTGCACTATTTTAATTTACTAACTAACTCAACCTTGACACATCAGTATAATACTTCACATGACTTTTAAGAAGAATATTTCTAATGAGAGAATGAAACAACAATGATAAGGAAACAAGTCATCACTAAGAAAAATCAATCATCCAAGTGAACACACTATGAATAGTCATGAAAGAGGTAAAATTCAATAGTCCTTATTAATCCATGGTATTAAAATTATCAGGGATTTTCCATACTTAAGTGGAGCATAATTTACAAAGGCCAAAATGGCTAGTTCTTATAGAACTTGAGAGAGAGAGAGAAGATAAGAAAGAAGTTCAAAGATCACAAGGATACTTGTTAATTTAAGAAAATTATTTACTTTTGCATGGTAATATGGTTTTAAATAAACCATGCAATGTTAGAAGAGACAAGTGGATTTCCAAGTCATTAAACTCCTGAAAAGTGGAGTGGAATTCCCTTTACTAGCTCAAAAAATTGCCTTCATGACTTAGCCCTATTTGAACATCCTAAAATTAACTATGGGTAGGTATAATGATTATAATTAGAGGGAATGATTTTATATATGCCTCTACATGCATTATTTTTATTCTTGATCATCTAAATTTTTTTGGAAGTGAGCCATCACTACCTATAGTCAAATAAATTCCTATTTCCCACACCTTACACACTTGGCTTCCAAAAAGGAATTATTTTTCCATGAAAATTCATAAAATGGAGTTTATGACACTTTTAATGACCCTCCATATCCTTAGAGGCATCAATAATACATTAAAAAGGCTTCCACTTAAAGTTTTCACACTTCTCACCATCATGTTCACTATGCTAGTTTTGAGTGGCTAAGATGAGAGCTCAGGTAGAAAAAATTATGAGTTTTTCAAGGAATTAAATAGAAATTTTGAGTTATCTTAAGTCCCATTATTCCTTCCAAAGTTTATTTCATCTCTTTAAACCTCCTAGATCCTATATAATGCACAAAACTATCAAAAGAAGTAGTTATGTATCATGTTCATATAGATTTCAGACAACTAATCCTAGTGGTAGGGATAATAAATTAGTATTATAAAACATTAAATCATCATTATAGACAAAATATTCCATTTAGATGCACTAACTACTCCAACTTCTCAAATTTGCCACTAACAAGGGTTTTGGTGAGTTTAGGCCTATTTGACCCTCTTAAGCTTTGTTAATAAAAATTTGACATTGAATCTACAAAAAAATTATACTAAATAAAATTTAAATACCTCCATAAATCTCCCTAAACTCATTATATATCCATGAAAGGTGCTAAGGGAGATATGAGCATTCAAATTTGCCCTATCGAACTCTTTTCTTCATTTCAACAGGCCTGAGTTGTCCTAAAGTCCAAAAGTGACTTTATCATAGGTTTATCTACATTAAAAAAGCTTATAAATTTCTATTATTACCCCATAATAATTCAAAAATTGATAATAAATATTATCTCATGTTATAATTAGAAGCGACTCTCCATTTGGCTTCTAGGCCTAAACCTTACTTACTAGGCCTGTCTGCAAACCATTATGGTCCAAGCCACCCTACTAAGGTTATCCATTATATATAATATTTTAACTTTTTTTATAGGTGTTTTAAATCTTTATAAGCCTTATTTTAATGTTTTATTATCTCTTATCCCATCTCCTTGTACCTTTTCTTTAAGACTGCAAAATTTGCACCTAAGGGGAGTACCCTTTGTCTGAGATAAAAAAGAGGGTACTTCCCCTATTTTATTAGACAAAATGATAATTTTATGAGATTATTTATGTTTTATATACATTATATAGAAAAATTTATACCTTTTTAATGTTTTTTTACCCCTAAACTCTTTCAAATTCCAATGTAGGCTGCTAGAGGACAAACTGTGTGCAATGTTTAGGATATAGGTTATATGTTGCAACATGAGATCTCCCTCTCTACATTAATTTAATATAATATGATAATAATAAAAATTATATAATCATGATGTATATATTTCCAATCCATTCATCATTCTAGACCTTCATGTGTCTTTTCATATACCTTGAACTCTCAAAACTGAGTTCCATTCCTTGATTATGTTTTAATTTTTTACTTTAGAGGTATACCTATAGGTGTGAATGTATGGATTAGGTTTTTAAATATTTAAAAATAAATATTGATACCTTAAAATATCATTTATAAATTATTTTGACTTGTTTACTTCATGTTCATGTTATATCTATACTGAGAGCATTACTTCCCTATTCAGTATCCACAATAGTCAACTATAGTTGACTTTTTTGAGGAAAAACCTAAAGACAGACATTACCCTTTGAAATTTATGCCACATATTCATTTTTATTCTTATAATATATTTTGGAGTCTTTTTCCATAAATAGGGTTATTATCTTCATGCCAAAACCCTTTCCATGGATGATGTAGGATTTTGCACCTATCTTTTCAAGAGGTAGGTACATATAGGTAAATGATGGGAATTGCCACCTTGATCCTCAATCCTTATTGACACATCCTTTAGGAAAAAATTTCCTCTTAAACTTAACATGATCATCCATTATTTATGCATAATCTAAATTTTCAATTTTAGATATAAGGATCTTCTTTATAGCTCAAAACCTATAGGTGATTAATGTCTGAATTTAGTGGCCAAAGGGAAACTTTGAGCCTTTCAACAATGAAACTCCACTAGCCATATGTCCTTAAAAATTTTTAGAGTCTTCCTCTTATATGGAGGCTGCAAGGTTTGGTCATTTAAATTCCTCAATCCATTTTTAAACCTTATCATATGGTAATTTATAAAACTACCAGGTGCTCTATTTTTGTCTTTTAGGGATTTGATCCCTAAACCTACAATCATCAATTTTTGAAGTGACCCTTAACCTTTTCTATCAATATATCAATTCAAATAATTCTAACATGATGTCTTCAACCTACTATGACCCCAAGAAGGGTTCTAACATTTCCAATCCTCTATATATAAGGACCCTCATATCTCTGCTAATGCCACCTATAAGTGAAGATTTCATATACAAGAAGTGAGGAAACTTCTAACAATATGAATGGTTTAACCTTAAATGAGTCCTAAAACTATTTAAAAGATTTCAAAAAGACTCTTTTCACTATCAATAACCTTGATCAGTTCAAGTACTCCTTCAACATGATTGGTTTCTATGAGGGCACATGTAGGTATATTCTAATTTATTTGCAGGCAATATATGTGAAATGGTATGAGTAGTGATATCATGAATTTAAACTTATGAATAAATCAATTCTATTTCAAAGGGATAAAATAATAAATGATGATATAAAATGATTGAGTAAGGTTTCCACACCATGTTTCAATGTTTGAAAACTCTTGTAGGTGTATATCAATGTTCTATGGCTATGTGTATTACTAAGGTACAAGAAAATCACAATCCCTTCTTATGCCAAGTGGAGGTTCTTATTTGATGATATTGATATGAGAAGTGTTCAATATCATGATATATTATTTACACTTCCATGAATCATATTAAATATGTCCACACACGTGATTTATTATGTTTGCAAGTAAAAATGAGTAAGGAATTGACTATACATACCAACGGACTACAAAATTAATGTTTTTTATAGTTTAAATATTTTAAATAATTATGTTACCATAACCATTTATCTGAGTACCATGCTACATCATGTCAAATCCCTTATAGAAAAAGAGGCATTTTACAAATGGTGGAATTTAAATGCAAGATCAATATCAACACCCTCCTACAAAGAAAGTTGTTTGGGTTATAAAATTAACTTTAAATATGAAACCAACCATAGATATCATTTTAGGAGGTAGATAACATCATCTATAATTAACATGACCAACTAGATTGTACAGAAATGACCAAACCAAACCAAAACCTATAGGGTGCATGAAATAGTGAGTATAAAAACATAGTAAACTTGTTAGGGATGATTCATAAAGAATTATTTATCAATATTTTAAATATTTTTAAATAAATATATCTCTCTTAGTTTAATTTCACCTATCAAATTTGTTTGACCCTAAACCTCTTCAGCTATATGTACGAAGCACAAACCTGCTGACTGTTTTTATGTGTCTAAAAGGGTGAAGAAGGAATAGAATAGTTTTGGGGATTTTATATCATTTATAGAGTACTTAAAGTTCATAAATTAGTTTTAATAATATTAATAGATATTACATGGCCTTCTCCCACATGTCACCTTTCCCCATAGGCCGTATAAGTGCCAAACTCCCTATTTTCAATTGGTTTCTTATTTTTTAGTCAGATAACCTACAAGATTCAAATGGGTCTGACATTACTAATAGGTAATATGACCTCTTGGATGTTTTTAAGGAAAATATGATATTTTGACACCTTTAAAACTATGTCACTTGTATTTATGACCCCTAAATGACTATTAAATGACTCAAAATGACATATTAACTAATTAGACTAAGACTAAGGCTAAGATTACATTAAAGTAGACAAAATAGATTATAATACACCCTATGAAATTATATTATACCCATAAAAACACCTAAAAATCAATATTTTTCCTATAGGGGTCCTAATTTGACCTGTAGGGTCAAATTTGGTCAACACTTGGGTCTAGCTCAATGGGGTGTTGAGCTAGTCTAGGGTCAAAAACGTTAAGGTCACTATATTCCATGAAAAAAATATTAAAATGACCTACATAATTCAATAAAATCATAATTTTCATCCCTATTACATACCTTTCCCAACATGAGAAGTTTGTCATTAAATATGTCAACTCTTTCAAAATGCTTCTCATTTATAGACATGCCTACCTTCTCTTTTATCATTTGATATTATTTATTAATAGGGAGTGTTTTAGACTATATTTTTACTATTTATTCACCATTTTTTTTTTGAAACTTGGCCTAATTATTTGAGGAGAACTCAACTTCCTCACATAGAAAACATGCAATCTATTTGTAACTCTCAAAAACTTGCCAACTTGCATTGTTATCTAGGATAGATGGCCTAACTAACACTTTTACATGTGGTTGATATTTATCACTTTATACATCATTTGGGATGTCAAACTATCCCCTACTATTTCCAATCTATCAACATGTTGATTCTTCCCTCTTGGGATTGATTTCAAGTTGAAGGCCTCAAAATCCTCAATAAGGTCCCAAATCCTATGCTTGTATGGCTTCAATAATGGATTATTTGTAACATTCTATCCTCTAACCTATTTTAATACTAGTTCAATGTCACCATAGGGTTCAAATTTCCTTATACCTATGTTCCATTTCCATTAGAGGCCATGAACAAGTCCATATTTTGATGCATTGTAAGAGCAACCAAATTATAAACTAATCACAAATAAAAATATTTTATATAATTTCACAAGAATGTGCCCAATTTTTTAGAGTTATACAAAAGGACATAACACCATATTTAGATAATATATGTTGATTTGGGTTTTATGCACACCACAGAATTAATGAGGTAACCTCTAATATCTTAGGAACTCAATGGAGATAAGATCCACTCTAGAGCATGAGTTATAGGTATGGGTTGAATAACTGAGTGATGTAATAGTAGGATAAGCATACAAGTTGTTAATTAGGTGTGAATAGATGATTTTAACCTAGAAAAAATTTAAAACCTAGTTGATTTAGATGGATGGAACCTATAATAAAGTGGGTAAGTGAAAAAACCCTAAAATAGGGAAAGGTAGGTCAAAAAAGAAGATATGTGATTTCAAAGGGATTACTTTTAGGTTGGTCTCTTTGTGGATAATTTTATTTAATACCAATGATTTCATCTAGTAACTATTGCACACACACATGCAAACATATTAGCTAAGGTTAGGGAAGAATCAATATAGTCAACTCCAAGGTCTTAGCTAAATTTTTTGTGTGTTTACAGTATCTGTATCACACCCTTATTTATAATATCATAGATTGCATTACAGAGGTATCTAAGGTAGTTGTATCAAGGAAAACACTTCTACACACTTAGAGAATTGAAATAGTTATCCTAATTGCATATAATTTATGATATTTGGTAATTATATAATAGTTATTTCACATATTCAATCAGTATATACAAGTAATATCAAGAAGGAATTATCCATAGCTTTTGTACATTTCAAATTATTAAATCAAATAATGAAGAAAGTAAACACAATTAATTACATAGGTTTGGAATGGAATATCATCATCATAATTTTGTGACAATCAAAATACTTCTTGTATTGATTAATATTCCACCCCTTCTGAAAATAAGAGGATTAAAAGTATATATAGATTGGGAGCGGTCCCCTCATTCTCCAAATCCATGAAAAAGTCTAAAATCACATGTTAGTGATAATTACAATGAGATTTCAAATTAATGAAAGTTATGCATGCATGTTTCAACTTATTCAAAAAAAATTTAAAAAAAAATTAGACTCATTCTTACAAAGCTATGCAACATGACAAGTTTACAAATTTATTCAATTTATTATTACATGTCCTAGTTACATTGTCAATTTACATGCAAAATACATATTAAAATAGCCAAAGAAACCAAGGTTTACTAGTTGATGGGGTGTACATGATTCAACTGATAGTCATCATAGGGAATATAGTGGAATGCATATTTGAACTAGAAGACACAACCATAGTTTATTTCTTTGCTTCCAATTTATAGTAGCCTATATACAATGTTGTGTTGTGACCTTATTTCATCCATGTTCAAAAGCAAGGATCTATGTACCTTAGTGACATTCACTATTAAATGAGCATGATCCATCAAGGTGGCTCTAAATTCTACTTAAAATATCTCTACCTCGGTGACCTTCTTCCTAAAAAATCCTAGTTCTTGTTTAATTTCTTCTAATGTGCATCCCTAGAGGATTTTCTTAAAATTGGTTCATGCTTGCTGTAGTAACTGATCAAAAATAGCACAACTTATTAATTTTCTTGAAAAATCAAGGGCCTAAGAAAGTTTCAACCCATCCAAAATTTGCAAGACTTGTTTTTTATTGCTTTATCAATTTAGGAATCAATACTTGCATGCTTGATACCCACTTTATGACTTTTGATCTCCTAATTACCACCATATAAAGAGAATTGAATTATTCCAATGGTGTCATAAAATCAAGATGGATGTAAGCCTTACTAGTTGTGTAAAATACAATGAAATTCAAATTTTTCATCTTTTTTTAAAGAATTAAAGAATTTGATATTTCAACAATGTAAGGGGATAATTCAACCCTCATTGAACCAATAATTTCCAAACTATTATAAAGTTTGTGAGTAACATTTTTTACATCACCTTAAATCTCCCTAAGAACATAAATGATATACTATTGTTATCTTACATATTATATCTCTTGTTGTAACTCTTACTTATCTTGAATTGTGCCTTCATGGAGTTCTAACAGTGTCTATGTATCTACCTACTAATCTTTCTAATACTCCATTTAAAATAATACTCATTATATGGAGACTACCCAAGTCTCCTAATCTTTCTCCTTGATAGTGAAAACACATACTACATTTATTCCAAGACTAAGCCTCTAATAGAGTCATCTTCTATCTCCTTCTTCTTGACCCTTTGAATGGTGTCAATTATTTGTCAAAAATGGAGTTTACAGTGGGGAGCTTAGTTATTATCAGATTAGGTCTTTCAAAAGATTAGGATTCTAGGTCTACAACCCACTATGGGATTACCAATTTTGTGGCATCCACTCATTGAGTATCCTCAATAGTGGTTGTTGTCAAAACATCCCCTAAAGACTGCATCAATGCCTCTACATATAATGGGTCTGGTAATGACGTCCAAATTATATTAGTCCAGTCTACATTAATAAACTAAGGATTTGTATGGACAATATAAGTAGGCTTCTTATTATTTTATTTGTTAGAGAGAAATAGAAGTAGCCTGGGTTATGGTGTAATAAGGCATGGGCAATCCTAATTGAATGGAATTTACATGTGATTGAGCACTAGCAAGGGATCCTTTAGTATTCTTGAAATCTACCTTCTTAAACTTAGAGGGAACATGAGAAATTGTGAATGAAGTAATCGTTAGAGAGGTAGAAACAATAATAACACCAAAAACAATAGGGATCCCAGAAATAAAAGGGAGTGAGAATTCCAAAGAAGCAATATAAAGAGTAGGATCCATTGAAACAAAATCAATTGGAGAGACCATATAAATCATAGGGATTGAAGAAATAGAAGGTATTGAGGTAGTTACATGAGCATTTTCCTCACCTAAATTATCTACCTTTATTAGTCCTTTCCCTTTTAATAATTGAAGACTCAATATTTTGGCCTTTTGCAGTTCTTTGTCCTCATTTTTAGGATCAAGCCCTTCTTGTATTGGTTTTCTAGAAATTATATCCATAGAGGCCCTAGGAAATCTAGGCTTTATCTTATAAAAAAATATTAAATTTTTAGCCAAGGGGTGATCCTATTGAGTATAAGTGGGTGTGACATCTACATGTGCAGTAGTTTGAATTGAGGTTGCAATAGGGAGGCTAGAATATTTAGAATCAGAAAGATCAATAAAAATTAGTTCCTTAGCTTTCCTAAAAGAACTCATAGTAGTAAGAATTTATTCCACCTCTTAATCTAACTCAACAGTACCAATTAAAATTTTTGGAGTCTGAGATGGACCTTATTATGAGGACTTTGATATAACAGAGGCATCCTCCATACCCTACTCCTAATTCATATATTTCATCACAATGGGTGGTGGTCTAAAGGAGGTTTCTTAGTATGGTGGTTTCTAGAAATGGTGAGAGTTTCAATAATATGTATTTTCTCATCCATCAAGAGGTGGGAGCCTACTATGTGCCTTAAAAATTATTATGGAGGGCTCACCTCGTATAACTATTAAAATATCTTCCATTAGTCTAGATATTTTGCTCTTTCTAGAACCTTTAAAACATATTTTGCATTTGAAAATATGAAATCATGTTCATATGGTTTATGCTAGTAGATGATGCCTAAACCTTGGATGTGATTTTTAATTAGGCTATGAGGATACCAATACTTGTGTGTAAAAGTCACCAATAAATAGTATTATCTAACTTTACCTACTCTAAAATGTTTTTTATTAGCCTAACACATTAGACCAATCATCAAAGAAGAATCATGAAACACACCCTTCTTTTACTTATTAAATTTTCTTCGATGTTCCACCATAGTTGCTAATAAATATACTAATTAAATAGTTTGTATGGAACATACTTTGGGAGATGTAAATGGGTAATATTATTCTCCATAACCATGATCAATATGTAGTCTATATAGAGCCAAAAATCCCCCCTTATCCTTAACATTTTGTTATTGCTTTCTAATAATCTGAGTAATGGTTCCTGATGAATTTCCATTTGGACTTGAAGATAAATTTTCTCATAATTTTTACTATATTCCTCATATATACATAGATGTGGAGGAAATAAAATAAATCATCTACCCAATTTTTAATGCAATATAGGGATATGCTCTAAATATATCCATTATGCACATAGATGGTTTCCACGACTACATCCAATAGATACTAAATCATATATAAATGATTGTTAATGTGCCTTTTGTCCTTATTAAACATTTTATCATTTATTATTATGTTTATTATATCTCGTAGGGTGAAGTTCAATTTTGAGGTCATCAATAAATCCTATAATGGCACCTATTCAAGGTGGAGAAAGTGGATACTAGGGTGACCATATAATCTATTTAATAAGTACATCCCAATACATATTACCATATAAATTTTGATGATAGGCACTAGATACTTGTGTTTTGGTGACAAATTATCTAATAAAGGTCCATTTCCTTAGTGTATTATCAAATGTGGTCAATTTATTTCATAATTCAACTTGGTGTCCATCAAAGGTAGAATCTACTATGGGTAGTTATAGGCACCTCTATTAAGTGTCCCCTAAAATTCAAGAAATGATCATATTATGGATTATGCGCTGTAGGAAACCATCATCATTTACCTTCCTAGGAAAAAATAAGTCCTTCAATAGGTTAATGTAGGGCATCACCTCAAGCTTGGATTTTACAAAATGTAGTTATTAATAAATTAATGACATCACATCCAATACTAGATACTTATGTACGGAAGTCATACTCTCTTCACATGAATGGGTGTTTAAATTATCAATAAAATCCCAAATAGATGAATAATTATCATATTCATTGTTGAACACATTATAATCATAGAAAATATATGCATATTCTATGTAATCTTTGATAGATAATTTATAAAGTGTCAACATTCCCCTGTTTACCCATACAAAGAATATATTATCACCTATTTAAATTACGTATTTTGAGTCTTCAATTCAGATATTTACTTAATTTCTAAGGGTAATTAATGTAGGAACATAGATAGTTATGGATTTAAATTATCTTGTGAAATAAAATTTGCTTGAGATCTTCACTAATCAATAGGCATGATGTCATTTTAGAATTCACTCATATAATTGAGTATAAGAATTTAATTCTAATTTGTGTGCCATTAAATTCTAACACTTCCAAGCTTTTTTCATTCATTTAATTCAAACTTTACCACTTCACTTTGGTGGGTATGCCACGTAGGCTTTCTATATGTTTAGATAAATGCCACATTGTCGACTTGGAAAAGTGTCACATTGTCACTAATTTTATGAAAAAAGTTAATTATGGCATGTAGCATACATTGAGAAGTTGGGTGTCAAAATTTATATTTAGACCGATCTATAAAATTCTAAAGACACCCCAAATACATGAAATATGAATGAAAATACTATGAATACTAAATCATATGAATAAAACTTGTTATGAACACTTTTCATGAACATGACTTTTGAACATGTTTTATGAAGACTAAATACTAAATAGAACATGTGAAATCCAAATTCTAAAAAAAAATTTAAAAATATATAATATGCAAAGGCATGGTTGTTGTAAAAGATGTGGACAAAAGTTCCAAAGACCAAAAGTTTTGAAGAACAAAACTGTCAAAGTCTACCACTATCAAAAACCAAAAGTTACAAACAAAATGTTCAAAGTGTAAAATATGATAAGGGAAATAAAGATATATGGGAATGAGGACATGTAAGTTTGGATATGTTGAATTATACAATAAATTTTATAAGGACTAAAACCTGTGAACAAAAAATTTGAATTTTTTTTTGTGAGATTCACAACCTACAAAGTGTAAAAAGTGTGAAGTTAGATTGTCAAAACCTGTATATAGGAAAAAATATTGAAGACCATTAATAGGTTGGTCTGAATAATCACATAATGAAAACTTGGATAACATATAAATGTAAATTGCATTTATATTGAACAATAGTCATCTACATAAATACTAATAACTTTTAAAGATTGAGATTGTTGAATATATAAATGATAATGAAAAAGGATTTTCAAAATAGAACTAGAACTTTCAAAATTTTAATGAGTCCTTATTCAAAAAATGAAAGAATGGGGTGTGTTGAGTACAATAAATGGTGACTTATAGGGGGAATACTTTCGGGTATTCAACAACCCAAAATATTTTAGTTAGAAATTATAAATCAACACGAATCATCTTATAAAGAGAATAATTGAACCAAAAACATACAAGAGACTCCTAATTTATTCATACAACATACTAGCCTTGACCATACCTTGGATCTAAGTGTGATGAAGTGATTTTATTTTACCCTTGTCTTGAGGATTTTAATCAAGGACTTGTAATAAATTATAGGTTTCATTCTCATTTCCTTGAAGTATATTGAAATTGAGGGAGCTCGAGTATTGTTCTACTGCTAGCCAAACATCCATATCCCTAACAGAGATACCTTTGGTTCCTTCTATTTTCTTCCCTTATATTATTAAATGATACAGTGATCTTATTTCATCATGTGAGGCTATGATCACCTTTATATTTTATTTTGGTTTATTGATTACTCTTTAAGATACATTGGTCACTTTTTTTTAGAATGCAATTAGAATAAGGAAGGAAAGAATCATTGTGAGTTGATATTTGTGAAAAATTGATTTACCATAATTTCCTTGTCATCTATATCCATGCCAATGGTTATTACCTTAAACAATTATTAACATGAAAAGTGTATCTGATCCAAAGAGATGAGAAAATTTTCTAAATTTGTGTGGAGTAATGAGAGCAACTTATACATACATAATAGAAGTATTCAATTGTGATATAACCATGGATAATTTGTTTATTTCACATCTAAAATTTAAAAATATTAGACACAAGGGTTTAAAACCTATAAAAAAGTCCAATTTATTTACTTTGTTTTATGTCCTTCCCACACTTGTTCTTATTTTATAACCTCTCTTATGGATTCAACATACGTAAACATAAGCATGGATGAAAATCCTAGTGAATTAGATATTATCTTGATGATAATAGGATCAATAAATCTAATTATCATAAAAATAAAGATGTTTATCCTAAAAAAACAATGAACTAAACTAAATGAAAGTAAAATACTAAAAATAGGAAAGGTTTATCTAGAAAGTAGTAAATCTAACCTATTCCTACCTCTACCTCAGTAGTTGTTATCATTCAAGGACATATCTAGATGGTAAAACCATGAATTAGGGATTCAAAAAGCATTATGATAGGCCATTTCCTTGGAGGTCACTTAAACAAAAAGCATTATTACCCAAGATTGCTGATATCTGATAAGGTCCAGTTTATAAGAGGGAAATTTATCATGTTCTCCTTTATTTTTAGAGGCTTTGTCATGTTATCAAATATTATAAATTATTTAAACTTTGCTCTTCTATTAAAACACCTTTTGACTAAGTCTTGATGTTTACTGAAATTAAGTAAGGCTTCATTTCTTGAATCCTCTATCTCTATTAAATCAAATAAATGGGATTCTAATTTCTCACTTGGTTCCATGTACTTCTACACAAATTGATATGTTGGTAATTTGAGCATGATTGAAAATATTGGATATCATCCATATACTATAAGATAAGGTGAAGTTTTGAGTATTTGCTTGAATCTGGTTTGATCTACACATAACACATATTTTAGTAAATGATTCCATTCTCTAGGTTTGTCTATAACTAAATTTTTAATGGCATCAATCTAGTTCTTATTTGTTGACTCAACCACTCTATTTATTGTTGGGTAATTATTTGAAGATGACCTAATGGTGATTTCATTCTCATGGGTCCATTTAGTGAACTCAACTTATTATAATGTTAGACCATTATCAAAAAATAAGGAAATAGGGGTACCAAAGCTAGTTTTCATGTTTTTCTATATAAAAATGATTACATCTTATTCTCTAGTATGTTTTATAGCCTCTAATTTAGTCCATCCAGTGTAGTAATATATGGATGTGAGCATAAAATTATGGCTAAATGAATAATTTGGGTTGATTAAACTAATGAAATACAAGCCCCATTATGCAAATGGTCACCCTTAAATGGTAGGTTATAATGACATTGTTTCATGAAATTCTATTTCTTCCAAGACATGACATTCATGGCATGTTATTAGATGGGTATGTGCATACTTAAAGACTATTTGCCAATAGTGTTCCAATATGATAATCTTATGTGTTGTGGTGTTTCTAGAGGGATGAACACTAAAAATATTTTGGTGTAGGTTCTCCAAGATTTATTATGCTTATTATCTTGATAGGAATCTCAATAAGATGTCTTCATAGTTTCTTCTATAGAGGATTCCTTTTATGATCATGTAGTGAGCATATTTGAGCCTCAAAGCTTTATTCTATTCTCTCATTAGTTATAGAGTACAAGTACCTATGAGTAAATATTGAATGATGTCAACATACTAATCTCCTCTAAATACCTAGGTCTAAAATACCTCTTCAACGGTGATGCACAGATCAGGCTCAATCATAAGTTGAATGATTTCTTATACTCTAATTTTTTTTGTAGGATTGATTTCTATGTCAAAATATTTCAATTTTCCATCCATTTTACCCTATGATCTCCCAATTCATTTTTTTATAAAGTGATCTTGACAATAAGGTCTAACATAATAGCAATAATTTTATTTATCAATATGTAATTCTTGAATTTCTTTACCACTTTGATAAGAGCTAAACTATGCTTATAAATCATGGAATACTTGAGCTCTACTTCCTTCAAATTTGTACTCATGATTGTAATAGGATTTTCACTTTTCTCTTTCTTATGGGTAATCACCATAATAACTATGCTTTTTTAAGTGAATGACTATAATAAAAAATCCTAATTGATTTAGGTTTATTAACACTAAAGCCTAAGATATGGTGTCCTTAATTCCTTGAAATGATTTTTAGTCCTCTAATGTATATTTCACTTTATCATATTGCTTAATAATTATTCATAGGTCTAAATTTTTTTGCAAAACCTGAGATAAAATTCCTCACAAAATTTATCTTTCTAAAGAAATATTTGAGGTCTTTCTTGTTATTTAGTAATGCAATCTTAGAAATACATTGAGCTCAACTCAGGTAAATGGTGATCCCATACTTGGTGATGATGTGCCCCAAAAAATTTCCTTTAGTAACACCAAAGATGATCTATTTTGGTTTTAGAGAGATACCAAACCTTCAACATCTTTCAAATATTGACTATAGATGCCTACATGAGTAGTTTTATTCTTTGATAAAATAGTGAGGTCATCCAGGTAAATGATTATGCATTTACCTATCATCCCTTGAAATGTGTGGTCCATAACTCATTTAAATTTGGATCCTATGTTAATCAAGTTGAAAGGCATCCTATTATATGCATAAGTACCCCATTTCATGGTCAATTCAATCTTTGTCATTTCTTCAGGTTTAACCAACACCTGGTTATATATCAAAAAATCATCTAAGGACATCATTCCAGAAACACTTACTAACTAGATCACCTCATCCAGGGAAGATAAAGGGTAGTTTTATTTCTTAAAATACTTATTCATATTCCTAAATTCAAAACAAAATCTGATTTCCCCACTCATTTTTATAACTAGAACCAAGTTGGTAACCCAAGTTGAGTGTCTGATAGGGAAAACTATCCTAGCATTCAATAGGTCCTTTTGAACGAGTGGTTCTAAATATGGGATTAAACGGTCTCTATTTTTGTCTAAAGGGCTTGTGCTCTAGCTTCAACATGATTGTATGAGTGATGACCCTAGGATTAAAAACTATAAACACCCAAATTTTTCCACCACTGTGTTTTAACCAGAATTTAGATTAATTTCTACTAAACAATAAAAATTAAGGCTAAAAATCACTAAATGTCTTAATTTCATCTGCACATGAATCGTTAGTGATTAGAATCATGTTGATGTATCCCTATTTTGGGTATTATCCTATGTGTAATATTAACCTCTCATTGATTCATCTCAATTCAACTTGTGACCTATAAAATTAAAAGTTTGGCCTTTGGACCCATTAAGTGGGGCACTTAAACAATTCCTAAAATGAAAAAAAAGCTAAGAAAAATGAATTAACTATGAAAATCAAATTAAATGCTTAAGTGAAATTTCCATATTCAATTAGTGAAAATAAATTTTTTAAAAACAAAATTCCAATAAAACTAAGGTCATGATCATGGCATCATCTACAAATTCAAGGAATTGAAAATATCTCCCCTAAAGATTTAAATTTAGAAATGGAGAACCATGCTTAATAAATTATATCTCTATCCAATATATTAATTCTTTGTCCCATTCTTAACTCAAATAGGGCTAATCTAAACCTAACTATGGTTAAATATAACCTAACTGTACTTTGGTTAGAGTTAGTTTAGAAGGCTATAAATACAATGCTTCACCCATTGTTCAACAAGATTTTTTGGTGTAATGTTTTGATGTAAAAATACCTTGAATGAGACCCTTTTTGTAATGTTATAATTCTCATTTATTGAGAGAGAAAATTCAATTCAAAACTAAAGCCAAGGCCAACATTGCTAAGGTGATAAGGAGAGATGATGTAATGAGCACCATTTCCAAACAATCTTTGATCACATAACTGATCACATTACCCCATGGCTTACATACAACTGTTTATCTCAAGGAAGGTAAATAATTTTTTTTATTATGTTTATAATTACTTTTATTGTTCTCTTGATCCTTGAGTGTTTAGGCTTGAGGTGTTATCTTTATTAGTGTGTTTTTGTTTGGTTTTCACATACTAACAAAATAGTAACTCCCATATTAGATTTCTATTTATCACATAATGTCACACTTGGTGGGACCTGTACCCCATAAAGCTCTTCTGACTACTTAGGATATTTTTTAACTAGTTTTATGCCAACCTTTTGATCTAATTTACAAAAAATTGAAGAAATTTGAACTCTCAGCCAAGCCACAAGGATTGGTGATGATTGTAAAAAATCAAAATTGATCATAATAAATGACATCAATCAAAATAACCAACAACAATATTTGTGTCAAAACACAACAAACTAGAAATTTAGTAAAAATCAATTATTTTTTGATCTTCTTGGTGCCTAAGAATATGTTTTATACCTATCTAATCTTATTCTTGAAGGGTAGTAAGTAGTTTCAATTTTAAACCATTATTCATCAAGTGTTTTTTAATTTCAAAACATGTTTTTCATTTGTGATTGCATGATTTGGCAATGATTGTAAATAAATCAATGTTGATCACAAAAATTGGCAATGGTACATACAATAATCATCGATGACTTATCTATTATTTTTAATAAACTTCATAGTTAAATGTTTTATTTTTATTGGGCTAAATTTTAGGAATATCACTTTAGATTAAACACAAACTAATCCACTAACTTGTTTGAAGATAATTGAGCTAATAAAGAAGAAGGTTGGGTGATTTTTAATTAATTTTTGATTTTTCAAAAGTCAAATTTTACAAATCTCAAAACACATTCACATTTGTTTAAGGTTCTTAAAATTCACTTAGTTATTTTTCTTTTTAGCATTTTACAATATTTTATGAGTGCAAACATGACCAAGGGGGCCAAAAACATCAAACACATTTCAATTTGGTGGTAGTAAAAAGAACATACATATTTAGTTAGAGATTTTAAGAGATTTTTTTATTCTTGTGTTATTTAGCTAGTTAATATTGCTTAGAATAGATTCTATGATTTCAGAAAATAAAAACTTTAGTATGTATGTTCTTCCCCAATTCTATTTAGGGAACTAGGGTGACCAAAATTACTTAATTTATTTCTATTCTTTATAAAAAATTGTGTTAAAAAGAATATCATGTGTGCTCTCCCTAAGATATGAGTGACTTGGGTGATTCAAAAGTGACCTCTAAAGTCTCTCCATTTCATTTATTTATTTTTATGCATTTGGATTGTGGGTGGGAGTTCATCATCTCCCTAAAATTTATTTAAGGGTGTGTTAACCTAGGGCTTCATATCCCAATATCGCACCAACCCCATTCCATAATGAAGTATATAAATTGGGAAAACTATTGGATGGGATAGTGGTAATAAATTAGCTTGACCATCACAATGGGCACCCATGCCATGAGATAGTTAGACATTAGAATTCACTAAGAGTTACATGGATGAATTCATTATGTAATGAACTAAACCATTGCATAACAATCTAGGAAATTTGGACTCAATTAACATGAATGTGCCCTTGCATTAACCACATTTGAGACCATTTACTACATTTAAAACTTATAGATTTTTAGTCAAATTCCACTTGCTTTAGAATTTCATGCCAAATGCCAAGTACTCCTCACTCTAATTTTATGCCATGTACTATTGCTTGAGAGATAGAGGGGGCATACAAACTCTACCTACACATGTACTTTAATTTTTGGATTAACAATTAATTCTTCTCAAGCATTGGTATTGTTGGTTGAATATTTTGTCAATCAGTGTACTGATAAACAAAATAGGTCTGATCAGCCAAAGTAGGAAGATTAGTCATCCAAACGTGTAGGTTTACCACATCAGAAGGGGACTGATCTCTCATCTCATCAAGGGGAGGTTCCCTATATATATATATATATATAAACAAAAAATAATACTCAAGGGTAGGACAAACCATCCATCTCTCTTTCTTTAGAGATGATGCATGCAAATCAAAGGAAAAACTCAAGGGAAATGACAAACAACACTCCTCTTCTTTCATAATTACTATTCATCCAGTCACGAGAGTACTCTTAGTAGTAACAACAAAATGTAACCAAGGACGTAGTAACCAACAAATCAAGATGTAGCACAAAGTCTCCACCTAAATTGATCAAGAGTAAGATATGAAGGACAATGAGGGCACAAAGTCATCCAAAAGTCCTTTACATAGAAATGAAAAGAAAACACACTAAAGGCAATTATGGGGGCACAAAGTCTCTCCACAGTTGACTCTTTAGGACACCTCCCTAACTGTTGTCACTAATTTTTCTTGTTGAATTAAAGAAACAAAAGATATATTAAGGAAAAAGACATAAGAACAGTTTCCTCAACAACGAAGATATCACAGCACAAAGTCTGAAAATCACTTGCATTCTTACTTCAATAACAAAATATGATCAACAAACTGAGCTCAAAGTTTTAGTAATGCCTTTCAATTTGGGTAGAGTTTCATTTTGATTGTCAAAAAGAGATACATTTACAATAAAAGAGAGTCCCTTATATAGCCACTTTAAGAAGGACTCGAGAACAGTAACACATCATGTTGCATTGGAATCTATTAAGAAGACAGGCTAGAATTTAGGGGCATCTACCCATTTGTTTTTCTCAATGCAGAGAAACAAGTCACGCTATTGAAAGTTTGCAACTTTCAATGTCCACCTGGCAATTTGATCCTTCTTCATCATTCCTCCTTTTCTAGTTAATTAAATCAGGTCCTAGATTCAATTTGCTATTATGTTCCTTCCTCACTTTCTATTGGTCTTGGCCTTAAAGCCTGTGAATGCATTCGGGTCTATAGATTCAAAGGATCAACAACTATTTTATGAGATTTAAAATTGATGTTCGTGCGCCCGTCACTATGTTTTCAATGGTTAGTTCACTATCTTTAATTTGACATCTTCAGGCACGTCACCCCTTGGTCTTTCTTCAAATTTTCTATTTGGCACTTTCTCAAAAAGAACCTACCCTTTTGGGCCTTAAGAAATGATCCACTTTGGGTCGAGAAGAGCCCCCTGCAAGGTATCTACCCTTCAAGCAGTCTTTGAATGGCCTTCAGGATTCTAGCGAGTGTTTTACATCTTCTTGAAGGAAAGGTGACCCTTCAGCTTCAGGGAAGCGTCCTTCTATTTGGCAACTAAGAGTCCCCCACAAGGGCACCTACTCTTTAGGGTCCTTCGACAACCTTTCGTAGCTTTCCTGCAGACTATTTTTATGGGCATTTTTCCCAGACAAATTCTTACGAACAAAAAATCTATGGATAATTTCTTGTAGACAAAAAGTACGTGGAAATTTCTCATGGACAAAAAGTCTGTAAAAAATGTTTCGATCACTTTGCCTTTGAAAAATCCTTTGGGTTTTCTTCTTGCAGCCTATTTCTTGAATTCTTTCAGACTTTTTGTCTGAAGGAATTCCTTTCGACAAAAAGTCTGAAGGAATTGCTTCTTTCCTTAGCTTTTTTTGAATTCCTTAAACAAAATCTGAAAGAATTACCTTTGTAGCCTTCTTTGAAAATGACTCTTCTAAAGGGTACTTTTGTTAACCAAGTGCCCTCCCTAAGGGCACTTGTCCTTTGGGAATCTCTCTTGAACTTTTGCATTTGAACCGCTCCTTTGAACCAAGGCGATGAACCACCTGTTAAACCATTTGATTGAACCACCTGGTTGAACCAAATGTTGAACCACTTTGTTGAAACACTTCGTTGAACCAATCCATTAAACCAAGCTTTGAACCAAAATGGTTCAAGCTGATGAAGCAATTGAATGAATCGAAGCATTGAACCAAGCCTTTGAACCAAGCGAATGAACCAAGTTGATGAACCACTCTATTGAACCAAGTTGATGAACCACTCCATTGAACCAAGTCGATGAACCAAAACATTGAACCAACCATTGAACCAAGCTTTGGTTCAACAATTCAAATGAAGCCTTTGAACCAACTAATGAACCATTTGTTTGAACCAAAGGATGAACCAAAGCGTTGAACCTTTTAAACTTTGAATTTGTTGAACCTTTGAACCAAAGTGTTTCAATGGTTCAATGGTTCAAGCCTTCTTTGCTTAGATGCTTGCTGATGGAGATTTTTGATTGAACCAAGGCATTGAACCAATCCTAAAAATGACCAAGTGTTAGAAACTAATTCTTTTGGTTGAACCTGCCTATAGAACCTGTGAGGCCTGTTGAACTTGGCCTGCAAAGTCTATAGATTCTAGCCTGTAGAGTCCACAGATTTTTGAGAAGCTTGAAAACTGAGGAACTTGAACTCCCAGGACAAATTTTGGAAAGGGAAGAGACAATTTTGGTCTGTAAGACTAAAATAGTTTAAATGTTGTCCCAAAAATGAGTGATATTTTTTAGGGACAATAGCCAGCTCCAGTTGGGGAACTTCTATCAATTGCAAAAAGAATTGAAGGGAGTAAAATCTAGAAACTTCGGTGTCTTCATGTGTACCATTGGGCTATGGAGTCATGCTACCCAAAAATGAAAGGCATGAAAAAAGAAAACAAACAAAGCAAAATATAATTAAAAATTATACAAATATACATATGTATAGATGGAATGATCTGATACTTTAAGAATTGAAGTATTTCAGATGCTACTTCTTGGGAGATAGTGAAAATAGTGCTCTATTCTAATAAACCAGCAAGAAGACATTTTGCCCCCAGAAACGGTGATGAGCGAATGAAGTTCTCCACTAGGAAACCAATTTTTTGTGTCTTCCCCTTGGCTTTTTCTTCTTCTTGTCCCATGGGAGGATGTGGTCTGCAAACTGGAAACCATAACTCCTTGCTCTCTTGGTGAAGGATTCCTTTGCCTAATTTTGATTTGCATCAGCATGGTCCATTACCATAATTGATTGTTCTTCTGGTTTAGTCTAGCATATGATTGGATTGTCTACATCAAACTCCTGACAAACTATTAGCTTAGCATCTCCTTTGATGTGAAGGAGTTTAAATTCTTCATCTTGAGCAATCTTCAATCTGAGCAATAGAGATTCACATCCAATTATGTTGTTGGTGTTGCTGACTTGCAAATTACATGAAGTAAGAATATCTCCTTAAGGAGATATCAACACAATCCCAGCTCCTTCATTGGTGGAAAAATTACTACCATTGGATTTTAGGATCCCAAGATTATCAAAAGTTAATCTCCTATCAGATATCTCTTCATTAGAGATGGAATATCTTTCCTTATTTGTACTGTGTCCTACCAATTCTCTTGAAGTCTTGTTTGGATCAATTCATAGATTGTCAGCTACAAGACTTTCATCTATATAAACATGAACATTCTCTATGGTAAAGAAATAATTACCCCTGCCTGAAGACTCAAACAAAATGTGCTACAGGGGTTGATGTTTGGGTGACCACGTCATGCTTAGTTCTCCTCCCACATCCTTGTAGAAATTTCATCTAATCAAAATGCCATAGGATTCTAAGATGTTAGCCACCAAGATAGTCATCCTGATTCTCTTGTCTGGAAAGGCTGCAAATGCAAATTGAGCATCTCCAATTTTCCCCAGCAATGGTACTTGCTTGTTCTCCATGGAAAAACATCTTCCAAATGTCTTGGTCAGTGTGAGGCCTAGAGACTTAGTTACTTCAATAGTTATGACATTGTCAGATGCCCCACAATCAATGATGCAATTGTTGAGTTGATAACCATTTATCAATAAGGAAACATAGAAAGGTTCTATTTTCCCAAGGGTAGCTGGAGGAGTAAAAACAAGATTATTTGGAATGGGCATGTTCTTTAGGGAATCAAGAATTATTTTCTTAACCTCTTGTCTTGCAGGGATGGTTTGGTTCTTGACACATTGGATCAACTTATCCAATTGATCAGGATTAGACTGCAAATATTAGAATTCAGACATTTGTATTTTTGTCTTTTTGACATGATTGATTATGTCAAATGGCTGAATTGAGCTAGGTACAGAGAAAGGTACTTCAACCTTCTGAGTTTTAGGAGGGATGGGAGGAGGGCTATTTTGTGAAATGGGAGTAGAAGGTGAAGGTGAAATGGATGTATTTGCCTTTTGGGTGATCATCAGATCCTTTGATTGAAAAGGTAGAGTGGTTCCATGCTTAGGAATCATAATTGCTAGTTGAGGTTGCTCTTCTATCTTCCCTTGATCAACTTGTTGGATTGATTGGTTCTTAGACCTGGTAAACACTACATATGATCCATTAATAACTTCTCCTTTGCTTCTAGGTTCATCCTGGTAGTTTAGGAAACCAATGTGGGAGTCACCAACTAATTCTTCTTGATCCTTTGTGAAGAGATCAACATCATTTTCTTGCTCAAACTCAGGTTGGAAAGAGAAATCATGTTTAGTTTCCAAATATCCAACTGTTGAGTTGGTTGGAGGAGCTACAAGGGCAAGTTTCCCTTATGGGGGAGGAAGGTGATTCTATTGCCCTTGATTCCTGGTAGCATTGCCTTGATATGACTAATTTGGGAATGTCCTTCTTGGCATATCTCTATATGAAGGAGTAGAAGACATTCCTTGTGCCATTTAATTTTTCAAGGCTAGCACTTCATTTGCCAACTTTTGCACCATTGGATTAGTGGTGCCTATAGATGCATATTAAGAAGATGATGAAGATCTATTTCTATTTGGATCTCTTCTTATCTTCCCTACTAAGATGAGATCATCTTCTACCTTAGTGGCCAAAAGTTAAGCTACAGCAAGATCTATTTGACCAGCACGTCTCAAAAGAAAACTTACTTCAGGTAACTGAGAAGTAATGAAAAAGCATTTGAGATTCTCAGCTATAGGTTGAGCTATTACAGGAATTCTATTTCTCAATTTGTCAAATTTGGCTATGAAGTCTCTCATAGGCTCATAAGGCTCTTTCTTCATCTATGTAAGTTGAGCTAGAAGTGCATGTGCATCTTTTATAGGTTTGAATCTGGCTTCAAACTTATCTTTGAGAGTATTCCAATCAGTTATTGACTGATCCTGTAGATGATAAAACTAATCTTTAGCAACACCTTGTAGTGTCTTCACAAAAAGCTTAACTATTACATCTTCAAATTCTACTCCAGTTACTCCACAAGCTATGCTGAAGGATACAATGTGTTCATCGAGATGAACTTTTCCATCACCATAGAATGTGGGTAAATTCTTCTTTAAACTACGTGGAAGCTCATGTAGAGGTGGAGTAAGATTGAGAGGACCAAAAACATTACCCTAGGGGCCTTGAATAGCCATTATAAGATTATGAAAAGGAGGGATAAAAAATCTTAGATGAGTGATTATTGGCAAAGCTTTATTAATAGTAGAAGTAGATACTTCATCTGGCAATGGAGATTTGACTTTAGTAGGAGGAAAGCTCTTGGTTTGTTGGAGATGAGATGGTGAAGGAAACAAATCAAAATCACTTTGCTGTACTAACTCGAATACAAGGTTAATGATGCCTTTAACCCTTTGGCTTCATGTATACCTTGAATATGCCAAATTGTGAAACAAAAATGGGAAAAGAATTGACCTTGATTTAGTTTGCAACTTGAGGCTTTAAACTATGCACTCTTTCCCAACAACCCTAGTTTTGTAGACCAGATAAAATAATAGAGGTGGAGGAAGATGGTAAGGCTATAAATGGATAAATGGTAAGATGTGAAACAGAGTCGCCAGAGTCTCTAATGGATAAGGGTTATAATGATAATGGGTAAGACACAGGTGATGTTTCAATCTAAAACTTGAGGTTCCAAATTGCATATAATTATTTATATCCCCAGCAGAGTCACCAAAAATTGTTGGTTGAATATTTTGTCGATCAGCATACTAATAAACAAAATAGGTCTAATTAGCCAAAGTAGGAAGATTAGTCATCCAAATTTGTAGGTTTACCACATCATAAGGGGACTGATCTCTCCTCTCATCAAGGGGAGGTTCCCTATAGGTATACTATGTATATATATATATATATATATATATATATATATATATATATATATATATATATATATATATATATATATATTAATAGAAAATAATACTCAAGGTTAGGGCAAACCATCCATCTCTCTTTCTTTAGAGATGATGTGTGAAAATCAAAGTAAAAACTCAAGGGAAATGATAGAAAACACTCCTCTTCTTTTAGAAGTACTATTTAGACAGCCATAAGTGTACTTCAGTAGTAACAGCAAAATGTAACCAAGGACGTAGTAACCAGTAAATCAAGATGTAGCACAAAGTCTCCACCTGAATTGCTCAAGAGTAAGATATGAAGGACAATGAGGGCACAAAGTCATCACAAAGTCCTTTACACAAAAATGAAAAGAAAACACACTAAAGGAAATTATGGGGGCACAAAGTCTCTCCATATTTGACTCTTCAGGACACCTTCCTGACTGTTGTCACTAATTCTGCTTGTTGAATTAAAGGAATAGAATATATATTAAGGAAAAAGACATAAGAATAGTTTCCTCAACAACAAAGATATCAAAACACAAAGTCTAAAAAATCACTTGCTTTCTTATTCCAATAACAAAATATGATTGACAAACTGAGCTCAACTTTTCAGTAATGCCTTTCAATTTGGGTAGAGTTTTGTTCTAATTATCAAAAAGAGATACATTTACAATAAAAGAGAGTCCCTTATATAGCCACTTCAAGGACTTAGGAATAGTAACACATCATGTTGTGTTGGAATCTGTTAAGAAGATAGGCTAGAATTTAGGGGCATCTACCCATTTTTTTCTCAATGCAGAGAAATAAGTCATGCTATTGAAAGTTTTCAACTTTCAATGTCCACCTAGAGATCTGATCCTTCTTCATCGTTCCTCCTTTTCTAGTTAATTAAATCAGGTCCAAGGTTTAATTTGTTGTTCAGTTCCTTCCTCTCTTTCTTCTAGTCTTGGCCTTAAATCCTATGAATGCATTTAGGTCTATAGATTCAAAGGATCAACAGCTATTTTATGAGCTTTAGAATTGACATTCGCGCACCCGTAACTATGTTTTCAATGGCTAGTTTGTTGTCTTGAATTTGACATCTTTAGGCGCATCACCCCTTGGTCCTTATTTGGATTTTCTATTTGGCACTTTCCCAGAAAGAACTTGCCCTTTTAGGCCTTAAGAAATGATCTACTTTGGGTTGCGAAGAGCCCCCTGTAAGGTATCTACCCTTCAGGTGGTCTTCGAATGGCCTTCAGGATTCTTGTTTTACATCTTCCCAAAGGGAAGGTGACCCTTCAACTTCAGGGAAGTGTCCTTCTATTTGGTAGCTGAGAGTCCCCTGCAAGGGTACCTACTCTTCAGGGTCCTTCAATGGCCTTTTGCAGCTTTCCTATGGACTATTTTCATGGGCATTTTCCCTAGGCATTTTCCCCAGACAAAAAGTTTGCGGAAAATTTCCCTACAAACAAAAAGTACCCAGAAATTTCCCATGGACAAAAAGTTTGTGAAAAATGTTCTGATCACTTTGCATTCAAAAAATCCTTCAGGTTTTCTTCCCATAGCCTATTTCTTGAATTCTTTTAGACTTTTTATCTGAAGGAATTCCTTTGGACAAAAAGTTTGAAGGAATTGCTTCTTTCCTTAGTCTTTTTTGAATTCCTTAAATAAAATATGAAAGAATTAACTTTGTGGCCTTCTTTGAAAATGACCCTTCTAAAGGGTACTTTTGTTGACCAAGTGCTCTCTGTAAGGGCACTTGTCCTTCAAGAAGCTCTCTTGAACTTTTGCATTTAAACTGCTCCTTTGAACCAAGGCGATGAACCAACTATTGAACCATTTGATTGAACCACTTGGTTGAACCAAATGTTGAACCACTTGGTTGAACCAATCTGTTAAACCAAGCTTTAAATCAAAATGGTTCAAGCTAATGAACCAATCAAATGAACTGAAGCATTGAACCAAGCCTTTGAACTGAGCAGGTGAACCAAGTCGATGAACCACTTTGTTGAACCAAGTTGATGAACCACTCCATTGAACCAAGTTGATGAACTGAAGCATTAAACCAACCGTTGAACCAAGCTTTGGTTCAACAATTCAAATGAAGCCTTTGAACCAATTGATGAACCATTTTTTTGAACCAAAGGATGAACCAAAGTGTTAAACCTTTTGAACTTTGAACTCATTGAACCTTTGTACCAAAGTGGTTCAATGGTTCAATGGTTCAAGCCTTCTTTGCTTAGATGCTTGTCAATGGAGATTTTTTATTGAACCAAGGCACTGAACCAATCCTAAAAATGACCAAGTGTAAGAAACTGATTCTTTTGGTTAAACCTGCCTGCAGAACCTATGAAGCCTTTTGAACTTGACCTGCAAAGTTTGTAGATTTCTGAGAAGCTTGAAAACTAAGGAATTTGAATGCCCAGGACAAATTTCGAAAAGAGAAGAGACAATTTTGGTCTGTAAGACCAAAATAGTTCAAATGTTATCCCAAAAATGAGTGATATTTTTGGGGGATAATAGGTATATCAGTGGAAACTTTAGATGAAGCTACACACACCCATGTCAATTATAGGGATAGGAAAATCCATATTTGCTACATCAATTTTATTTAATTTACATGTGTGTTTTGAGACTAGCAATTATTTGTTTGTTATAAAATGACTCATAAATCATCCCATATTTTTACACCACCTAAACTTAAAAGGTGTTATTCTATCCATTTGGTGTCACAATTTTGCATTAGACTTTTCATTTTAAAATATTTGCATGTGTGTCACTTGTTTAAATATGATATTGCTACATTGCCCATTTAATCTCAAGTATTTGCCTTGGAGTTTTGATTTAAAAACCATTATCACACCTTTTGATCAAAGTAAAATCATTATGATTCTCCTGTTATTTCAAAAATGTCACCTTGATTCAAAATGAGTTCAAAACCATGTGTACATTTGGTCTATAATTGGTGTCATTATGTTGTTAATTTGGGTTTAGGATGTTATCCATTTAAAAAATCTAGCTCTTTTAAACCAAGTTTAGAATATTTATTGTGAATTTTAGATTTAAAAATGATTGGCCTACACCTATGTCTTGGTTAATTTTGGCTTAGGTGTCTTTCTCTTACCTTGGAATTATGTAACTTGGAATAATTCATTATTTTCTTTGAAGACCCCTTTTCCTAGACCTAGGAAGTGTTTTGTTTTTGTGTGCATCAAGTTGGTTTTTTACCTTGAACTAAGGTCAAAACTCTCTTTTCAAGTAAAACCTTAATTAAAGTTAGTTTAGATCAGAACCTTACTTATCACTTGGGATTGAATACTTTAATCATCACTCTTATTTTGATTACTTGAGATTGACTTTCCCAATCAGTTTTGGGCATGTGCTTAGAGTGAATGACTCTTACCAAGGTCAAGTTTTAATTAAAATCCATATCTCGAGATTGACTCAAAGTTTTTTCAATTGTTTTCCTTAAATTAATTACAAGTTCTTACCTCAACCTAGTTTGTTTCAAAGTTTAGCTTTGTGCCTTCTTACCAATGACCTAGCATTTGCTTTACAGTTTTCAGATCTAGTTTATTTTAAAGTCTAGCTTTATGCCCTTTTACCAAATACCTAGACTATGACTTATAGCTTTTAGACCTATTTTGTTTTAAATTTTAGCTTTGTTCTTTCTTACCAAAGACCTAGCATTTGCCTCAATTTTTAGATTCAGTTCATGCCTTTTGAGTCTAGTTTTATGCCTTGTTTTCAAATACTTAACACCTTTTTGTTTTAGACCTAGATTATATTTATTCAGAACACTTTTCCAAAGCCAAGATTTAAACTTACCTTACATTTAAATATTTATGCATGATATTTTTGAACTTGGAGATATTTAAGGTTAATATTACCATTAACAATTTTGGATAAGATCTCCACTGTAGGCAAATTTTAAACCATTTGTAATAATAGACTAATTTTTCCATTTAGACCAAGTTTTTAGACATACCAAACATCAACCAATATTTTAGACCATGTTTTATTAATTCTAAACCTTTTCTTTGCAGGATGTTAGTCATCGGTTAGGATATGTCTGGCTACACATGTAGTGGGACCATATAAAATAAAGATTACAAAAACATCATCATGAATGATGCCTTTATTGAAGACCCATATGTTGATGATGTAATTTATGATATAGATCCATATCTTCCTTACACTATTCAATATGTGGAACAAGGCTAAGATCTATTATCACACTACCTAGTTAATACACCTCCTTATCCAAGTCAAGAATAAGAAAAAATATCTCAATACATTGCTAGTGTGCCATTTATTTATCAAACAAGTCCAAAAATAGACTTACTACATTATCATTCCATCAAATTATGACCCATATTTTTTTTATCATCGCCTAAAAATAGGATAAGGTTTTGGTTAGATCCATAGAGGTAGGGGCTAAGTTTTTGGAAGACTTTCCAAATGAAAACTTACCTAGTCTAGTTAGAGTGCCTAGAAACATACCTCATAGGCAAACCATCAAATATATCTCTACTAGTTACCCTCAAGCACTCATACCAGTGAAAAAACAAGAACTAAATATAATTTCAAAGGGAAAGGGCCCCATGGTGGATAAATTCATGCAAATACAAGCATATGAAACCTATCTTAATATAGAATGGAATTTCAATGCTATGGCCATATCAAATACCTTGCTTATAGGGAAAACTTTTTCAACAAGAGTGGAATTTTATTCATTATGTCATTCTAATCTGGGTGTGGACCCATTTGGAAAAATTACTTTAATAGATGATATGCTTAATTTCCCATTTATTGAATGAGTGATGTGACTTCAACTTAAGACCATATGCAAAATATAGTGGATAACATGCAAGTTTCTTCCAATTAAAGCCAAGGTGGGTTAAATAGACCGCAAAATAGTCCACAAGAAGTTCCTCTTGCCAATACTAAGGGTAATCCCCAGCAAAAGGGGATAAGAATGCCTAGTTCCCAACCATAATAGGTTACTCCCACTCCTCATATATCTACTTATTCAAGCATGTAGCAAAATGGGATATTTAATTAGGTGCCAACTAATGTTTTACCTTGACAAGTGATGAAATTTATCCCACAAGTAACAACTAATATTGTATGACCACAGTCATAGACTAATTTACTACCTCAACAAAGGTAGAACATTACACTACCTCAAAAGGTGGAAACAAATGTTCCACTTTAATAGATAACAATGAATGTACCTCAATAATCACATATGTCTAATCAATAACATGTTCTTATTGCTCAACAATAAATACCAAACACCAAACAAGAATCTAGTTCACAGAAGGTGTTTGTTTAATAAAGAGGTGATAATGTCCATCAAGTACCTATTAGGAAAACATTATATTTTACTTAGAATGTGCGGCATATTTAAAGACATGGGCATATTCAATAACAAGTACCATTTATACAACCAAGTTCAACTAGTCGATAATAAGTTCCTACTCAAACTTAATAGTAATAATGCATTCCATAAATCCACAAGCATTTATCACAATTCTAATTCCCTCAAACCCAAGGCCCTGATCTAAATCCAAACTAGAATATTTACTAACAATGCATGTAGTAAAAATATACTAATCCTAATGTGCATATGCACATTCCTAGTAGATTGTTCCATCAAGCCAACATTCCAAAATACTCCATTCCTCCATTATACCATGGTCAAGGTAATCCACCTTTGATTGCCTAACCAAAACCACAAACAAATTTACCTTTAAGTTTCTTAGCCCAAAAACTATAACAGATGATTGATGTAATTATAGCCATTTAGATAGGAAAGTATACTAACAAGTTCAAATTCGATGACATGTGTTAATACACATTTAACATGGAGTATCTTTAGATACAATTTGCTATGAGTTATGAGACACCTAAATTTGGAAAACAAAAGGGTAAACAAGACCGTTGAGAGTATCTAAAATATTTTTCTCTCTCTTGTTATCTAGTGTCTTATAGTCACATATATCTACTTTTTCTTTTTCCTTTAAGTCTAACTTGACATGCTTTGTAATGGCTTATTAAGTTTCTGCTAATGGTTAAAATTGCACTTGTTTCTAACACCAACAATGGGAAGTTTCAATATGTGGGACTTGCGACTTGAAACAACCTCCAAAATTTTAAGAAGCTGGTCTCTTCTCTATATCAAGTGTATACTGGAAAAAGGGATAGGAATTTTAACAGAAACACAAATGCAAGAAATAAAATCTAACTATGGAGATGTGCCTGAATGTAATTTGACCTTAATCTTGAGCTTAGTGAGACTATATGTAAGATTCGATTACATTTAAGAGCAAACAATTGCATGATCAATGTAAAAGATGAAAATAATAGAAATAGAGGCTCAAAGCTTAGACTACTTTTGATGCAATACAAAAAATATCAACAAAGTCACATGATTCAATCTTCTTATTTGAATTCTCTAGTCACATAAGAGGCACAAAAACATGCACAGTTACATAAATCTTCCAACTCAAGAAAATAAAACAAAGGCAAATGATTTTACTAATCACAACTCTAAAAAGTCTAAAACTCTTGACAACACAACCTAGACTACTTTTGTAATGACACAAAAAGTATCAACAAAGGCACATGATTCAATCTTATTATTAATTTTCCAGTCACATAAGAGGCATAGAAACATGCACAGTTACATAAACTTTCCAACTTAAGAAAATAGAACAAAGGTGTTAGGGTGTGGAGTTAAAAGCTTCAACTTGTTGTAGACAAAGAAAAGGAGGATGCTAAAGTTCCAGAAGCACTGACGTCAGCATCATGACCGACGTCAGTCATGATCAGTGTAGAAGGCAACTGGCATCGGTAGGGAGTCGGCTGATGTCAGCAATACCAAGCAAGCAGGGACCGACGTCGGTCACCTGTGTGTTCCAAAACTGCTCGTTACATGAACAGTTAGTTTAGTGAACGGAGTGTTTGCATGTAAAGGCTATTTTGAGCCTTGAGCTGTGTGTCTATTATTAGTAAATTAAGAGTCTAAGTTATTGTTTAAGTCTAGGATCTATTTATAGACCCATTGTCATGTATTGTAAAGTGTGCTAGTGAAGAGAACAAAGTGTGTGTTTCTCCTAGTTCCACTAATGAGCTAGAAAGGAAGGCAAGGAAGATGCTTCCATTGTAAGTATGGTCTATTAAATTGTAGGTTACAGGTTCACGGGAGATCAACTTGAAGTACTATAGAGTGCTTGGTGTACTAGCAGGGTTATTACTGACTGGTTGGAGAGGTGAACACCAATTCTGTGTGTGAGTTGGTTGTTGGGACCATTTTTTGGTAGGAGAGTGTTTTAAAGAAGAATTACTATACACTTGAGGTGTGGGAAGCCTCTGTAAGGTGGAAGAGTGTGGCAGCTCTTTACTGTATTCTTTTCTATACAAGTATTAATATAAGATTGTATATTGTCTCTCATATTCTGTGCTATTGGTGAATTTTAGTTACTTGTGCTTTTGGTTATTTTTGCAAGTTTAATTGCTTAAGTTTGATAATCATATTGTGCTCTCTCTAAGGAGCAAGATCCTAACAAGTGGGATCAGAATAACTGTGTTTGTTCTTGGATTCCCCGACAACTGGTATCAGAGCATGTTTGTTGTTCTAGGTACCTGACAAGTGGTATCAGAGCTTTTGGTTGGGATACTAACAGGTTGGATTAGATCTGGTTAGTGTGTGTTTTATTATAGGGTACTCATAGGGTTTTTGTTTGAGTGGGAGTAGAGCAATGGTAGAAGATAGTAAGCTATGAATGGAGAAGTTTAATAGCAGAAGGTTTAAGTTCAGGTATGGCAGAATAACCTGCTGAAGATATGGAAAGAAAGAGCAGGAAAAGAAAGATTGTTGGTTGGTAACAGATTAGCATGAAGGACATGAAGAAGAAGCAGATGTTGCAAATTTTGTTGCATGGGATGCTCTGGTATGTTCTTTGGATAAAGTAGAATCTTAGGTTTTAGATTCTAGTGCCTCTTTTCATGCATCCCCAATTAGGGAAATTTTTCATGAGTATGTCCATGGAGACTTTGGATAAATTTGTGTAGGGGATGGTAAGCCTTGTTAGATGGTTGGCAAAGGGAAACTGAAGCTGAAATTGTAGACAGGTAACACCTGGGTGTTGAAGGAGGTCATGCACATCCCAGTTCTGGAGCAAAATTTGATTTCTATAAGAATTTTGGGTGATGAGGGTTGCACAGTAACTCTCACAGTGGACTCTTGGAAGGTTACCAAGGGTGCACTTGTTATAGCAAGAGGTAAGAAAGTAGGTACGCTTTATCTATCTACTTGTATTATTGATTCTCTTTCTAGGTTATCTACTACAGCTGTAGATTTAAAGATGTGGCTTAATAGGCTTGGTCACATGAATAAGAAGGAGATGCATGTTCTTGAGTCAAAGGGTATGCTTTTGGATTTAAAGGGTATAGATCAAGATTTATGTATGGAAAAGAAGATGGTGACGTTTCTTGAGGAATCTGATGTTAGTGACAAGAATGAGAAAGCCTTGGTTTTCAAGGAGAAGGTGACAGACAGAGTTCAGCACGAGGGGCAGAAGAATTTTGAGCAGAGCAAAGGTGGTTTGGACAAGGGTTTGATCCAAAAGGAGCTCACGGGAAGAAGTCAGTTCTCACAAGTAAAACACAGAGACCAATGTTAGTAGGAAAACCGGCATCGGCATCCAGACAGGGACCAACATCAGCTATGTGCAAACCGACATTGGTGATTTAGGATAGATAAACACTGATGTCGATAAGGGGAAAACTGACATCGATGATGAGGCAGTCGTAGGGAACTGACATCGGTCGGGTGTAGACTGGAATGTGACCGGCATCGGTCACTGAGACAAATTTTGGGTGGATAACAAGCTGTCAAGGAGTCTCAAGTGCCCATATGAGGATGTAAAGGGTATGTAAGCCTCAAATTCATCATTTCCCTTCTTTACACTACTTGTTGCTCACTTATGGTATAGAACCAAGAAGTTGTTAAAGAAGCAGAATAGGTAGATCCAAGAAATAGTGGGAGCTTGGCATGGATGGAGGATGTGATTCCTTGGAGGAGAACCAAACAGGAGTTTTGGGTGGAGTTATCAGCTGGATGTAAGCACTGAGAGACGAATGGATGTTCAGGATGAAGAAAAGTAGAAATGGATATGTGAGATAGAAGATCAGGGTGTATGGTCTTGTATAAGCTATAGGGCAATGGAGGTTTGATCATTGTGTTTTCTCTTTACCAAGTTGGATAATATTAGCTACATTATCCTATTACTGTATGATGTGCTTGTTGCAGGGTTACATATATAGGTATTGTTGAACTAAAGGTAAAGCTAGTTCAGGGGTGTGTCATGGAGAATCTAGGAGAAACAAGATTCTTTGGCATGAGTGTGTTCTAGGGACATGAAAGGTCATATGTTGACTTTGTTTCAAGATGATTGTGTGAGACCGCTTAGCACGTCGATGGTTGGATAGTTCACAAAATAGGGTCTTGATTCACATAATGAGGTTAAGTGCATGGTATGTACTAGACCTAAGATTTCCCAAGTAGTGGGAGTTGTCAAAAAGTTAGGAGCCAATCTGGGAAAGAAGCATTGGAGGGTAGTTTAGTGGATTCTTAGAGGGACCAGCAACAGGTGCACATGCTATGTAGGTTCAAGTTATTTTCTACATGGTTTGTAGATGTGGATGTGGTAGGTGATTTGGATGACAGGTTTTACACTAAAGGTTTTGTGGTGGTTAGTCTTCAAGAGTGATCTTAAAGAGGGATATAGTGCCAAGGGAACAAACTAGATGGTGTACAAGTATAGGTACAGTTGTAACTATTTATCTCCAAGTGGGATATTGTTAGGGTGTGGAGCTAAAAGCTTCAACTTATTGTAGACAAAGAAAAGGAGGATGTTGAAGTTCCAAAAGCACCGGCATTGGCAGCATGACCAATGTCGGTCATGATCAATGCAAAAGGCAACTGGCATCGGCAGGGAGTCGGCCGACGTCGGCAGCACCAGGCAAGTAGGGACAGACGTCGGTCGCCTGTGTGTTCTAGAACTGCTCGTTGCATGAACAATTAGTTTAGTGAATGGAGTGTTTGCATGTAAAGGCTATTTTGAGCCTTGAGCTACGTGTCTATTATTAGCAAATTAAGAGTCTAAGTTATTGTTTAAGTCTGGGATCTATTTATAGACCCATTGGCATGTATTGTAAAGTGTGCTAGTGAAGAGAACAAAGTGTGTGTTTCTCCTAGTTCCACTAATGAGTTAGAAAGAAAGGTAAGGAAGATCCTTCCATTGTAAGTATGGTCTCTTGAATTGTAAGTTGCAGGTTCATGGGAGATCAACTTGAAGTACTATAGAGTGCTTGGTGTACTAGCAGGATTATTACTGACTGGTTGGAGAGGTGAACACCAATTCTATGTGTGAGTTGGTTGTTGGGACCATTTTTTGGTAGGAGAGTGTTTTGAAGAAGAATTACTATACACTTGAGGTGTGGGAAGCCTCTGTAAGGTGGAAGAGTGTGGCGGCTCTTTATTGTATTCTTTTCTATACAAGTATTAATATAAGATTGTATATTGTCTCTCATATTATGTGCTATTGGTGAATTCTAGTTACTTGTGCTTCTGGTTATTTCCACATGTTTAATTGCTTAAGTTTGATAATCATATTGTGCTCTCTCTAAGGATCAAGATCCTAACAAGTGGGATCAGAATAGCTGTGTTTGTTCTTGGATTCCCTGACAACTGGTATCAGAGCATGTTTATTGTTCTAGGTACCTGACAAAAGGCAAATGATATTCCTAGTCACATCTCTAGAAAGTCTAAACTCTTGACAATAATTCTCTCAAAAAAATCTCTCAGGTATCTGATGATGATCTTCCTCCTCTTTTCTCTTTTGTGATCTTTGCACCCTTATTTATAGCCTTGGATTCACTCTAGATTGTGTGCTTATTCTCAATCTAATGGCCCAACTGAAATCTAACCGAACTGGAAGTGTCTAATAGAAGATATTTCATAGATTCTAAAATTCTCTATCTTCTGATAGTTCATTGGCTGGAACAGATCGTAGGACACTCCCTTTTTTTAATCGAAAGATGACACTTAGCCAATTCCTTAAAAACCTTATTATTACTTAGGAGACACTGGAAAATGACACTTGGCATGTTCTACAGCACCTACTGAAGACATGTGACACTTTCTGTGTAATTTATACTCCTTTTGTGTCTTTGCTTATGAGTGTTCTACCTTTGACACCTGTCGCAATCCGCTTCCTTGAAACTTTAACAACTTAAAATAAAATAAGACCCAAAGCCTTTCTTGCCTGAGTAATTTGAAAAGGAGCATAGAGATAGGTGGCGATTTCTGATTTCCTCAACAAAATACACATGGCGATCTCTACTTTACTTAACTGGGGATATGTGGAAATCTCCACTGCTCTGAGCTACCTTTTGAGGAACCTACGAAAGGTGACACATGCTAGTTTCCACTTTACTCTATTTATATTATAGAAACAATCAGGCATCATTTCATATTTACACATACAGTGACACTTGGTAGCTTCTGCTTGTTTCAGAAACAAACCCTGAGACCCACCATAGTCTTTGTTATATTGGTGAAGCAAAATGAAGATTATTCAGATCTTGACACATGGTGACTTTTGCTCACTTCAGCTGGATACGTGGCATCTTCTATCACTTTTAGAGAAGCAAATTGAAGCCTTTCACAATTGCCACTTGGCACTTTCCACCTGATCCTGATACTTAGCTTGAAACCTTTCACTCAAAAGAGATTTGAAATGTGAATGCTAAAATGAAATGTGGATGCCAACACTTGTCATGTTCCACTGAGTTGCTATGAGATACGTGGCATGTCCCAACCAACTTATAGAAAATATGAAAGGTGCCTCAAATGATGACACTTGGTAGCTTTTGCTTGACTTTGACACTTAGTCAAAAATGAATCAAAAGGAAACTTAGTGCCTGTGATCTATTTCAAAACTTCCCCATCTAGGACCAAAGTATGTGGGAACAAAATTTTACAGTGGGCAACTAAAAATCAGAATGAAACGTAGAGTAATTTTTTACTCTACAGTTATTGGCAACCCTAAGGAATTTTGAGCCTGCTCATAAAGAAACCATAACTCCCACTAGATCAAAATTTCAAAATTATATCTTCAGCAATGTTTTTTGGTAGGTGGACCACTCATCATTAGATATCCCTTGTTTATTCTACAATTCATTAAAGGCTAAATCAAGGTTAATAATATCCTTGTGTGAAAAATTCTACAAAATTTGAACCATAGCCTTCAATTTGAATTTGAGTTGTGAAATAGGAACCAAGACATCTTCTACTTTAGGGACTGATGAATCATCCCTTAGATCCTAAAAAACTATCTGATCAATCTTCTTGGCCAATAACAAAGGTTTAATTTCATCTACCATCAACACGGTGTTGTCATCAGGAAATGGAGAAGGAAGACCTAATTACACTAGATCTTCAATGTGTTGTTTCATTTCACTAATTCCTTCTTTCATGACATCTAAGAGCACTCTACAACTGATGGCTATAGAATTGCAACTGAGAACCTCATTCACTCACTTAGCAGTGACCATTCTATTCTTCATTCCTGTTGCTGACAATGTTGCATCCATTACATCATAAATCTTTTACAACAATGTTTTAGAGTCCATTACTCTCCCAAAAACTATAGCCAGAGTGTTTGCAACTGAATTCTCCACCTTTTCACATAATTTTTATGCATTTAGTAGGAAGGTAAGAGAAGGCCTGAGCTGAATAATCTCTAAGGAGATTCTTTTCCACATGGATTCATAGAGATCCTTCACCAGACTTAACACTCTGACATTCCTTGGCCTATTGGCCAGCTCTAGTATCAATTGTGCTACTCTCTGTTGCTCTACTTGAAATTGGGCTTGTATAGCCATAATATTATTCTATTCACTTAACAGATTTTGTTGCAATTGGGTGACCTGTAGCAGGTGTTCTTCACATTTTTCTTACAATGCTACTTTCTCCCACCTTAGGGTCATCAACGGATCCTTTACCTGCATTAGCCCTACCTTTAAGGAATCATTTTGGGCCTAGACTGCCTAGTGAGTCTAAAGAGAAACAATATCTTACAACTGTTTATTTAGATTCTTTATCTCATTGTCTTTTCTATTGATCTCTATGGTCAAACTATTATAGTTTGCCTTTTCCTTGGCTAAATCAGCCTCCATCTTCTGTAGCCTCCTTGATGTCTTCAAGTAGTCTTCAGTGACTACAGAAGTGGATTTGGTTAGTAGCTCAATTTTGTCATGTGGCTTGAAGAGGGACATGTTGATGGCCACTGCATTCATTGTGTAGTCCTCCAACTGCATCTACTCAGTTGGATTTATTACATTTGGTGACAAATGAGTCACCATCAATTACTGCTAAATGAGGTCAAATTGTGACTACAAATGGGGTGTAGCCAATGCTTTATTTTTCTTAATCTTCTTTTTCTCTCTTAGGGCTTCCCTTGCCTTCTTAGCAGCATCCGCTTGGGTCTAAAAGGTAGAAGGAGAGGCAATGTGCCCACCTATAAAAGGATGTCCCTATGGTAAACCATATTGAATAGCCAATTGTTGGCTATGGACAATCTGAGGGGAAATTTTATTGGAAACAGAGGGGGAAAAATGAGGTAATGTTAAAGCTTGAGGTGGCATAGATGGGGCAAAGTGAGAAATGGGAATGGTAGAGGTGGTAGGGAATGACATCTAGCTAGATAGAATCATGATGCCAATAGGAGAAGAAAGAGATTGAGAAGGAGGAGGAATAATACTTACCTAATGAGCAATTATAGTACTCTATAATTGGCGCTATGGGGTGTCCATCTCCTCTTCTGAATCAAACTAAAACTGCACCCTCTTTCATTTCTTGGGTGTCTCTTCTTCTGGCTATGTTTCTTTTCCTTTCAATGATGCTTGTAGAGAACTGGGAATATCTATAACTAATGCTAATGGGGAAGTTGTTGGTGGTGAAGGCACCAAACTCTTTTGATTTTCCATGACATTGAGAGATTGGGGCCAAACTGATATAGTTACTATAGCTGCAGTTTGCCCTAAGGCCTATGGTTCTTGGCTTGGTCCCACTCTAGCTTCTGGCTCTACACCTAGTGTTAGAAAATTACTTGTCTCTAGGCTAGATATAGGGGAGAGATGGCACTCATCCCATAGTTCTTCTTGTCTCTCATTTGTGTCTACATTCCTAAAAGAATGGGTTGTTTGACAAATTTCTTGCCTATATTTCCAATAGGCTTCTATTTTCTTAGCATCCCAATTTTTATTATTTAGTGTCCTTCTTAAGCCAGAAGTCATTCTGACTTTAGGATCATAATCCTTCTGCTTAACATAGAATGTTTCCCAAGGTCTATTTTGTGGAAGGGGCAAGTCTGTTAACTCAACATAAAATCTAGGAGCATCTTCTCTAGGATTTTTCTTGGTTTCCCAAAAAGGGTGGCCCTCATGTGCAATTCTGGTTACAACCCTATTAGTCCTTATCCAGGAAGCTATGAAACCATTTGGTTCATATACCCATTTGTCTTCTATTAGAAGGAAACCCAAAAAGTCTAGTTTTATAAGCAGCAGATACTCAACATCTCTGGCTTCTAATACCATGCTGGTTGTCATCCATGGAAGGTCATACATTTTTCTCTTCCTCTTCCTAGAGCCATATTCATTATCAAATATAGATACCTACCTGGTGACCTCTAAGAATGCTAACCTAAGAGTCAAAATCTTAGGTAGCAACATTGGTTCCCCACAAAAACCATGGACTCTTATAATTGTATGGTGAGACCCAAAATAGAAATCACAAGGAATTGGGCAACTGGACAGAAGATTTGAAACACTTGGAAACAATCTATTTATGACTAGTTTGGGGCTGAGGTGACAAAATGCAAGGGTAACAAATAATTCCCAGAATTCATATGGGTCACTACTCTTTGACAAAATATGTGTCCATGCAAACACAGGAGTGGTCCTTTAGAGATCAAAACTTGGGTCATACATATCAAGATGCATATGTTAGGTAAAGAGGTCAATGTTCTGATACAACATGAGGTGAAACAAATAAAAAGAGTACCTGAACACTCTTTTTGATTTGAAATGGGCCAGTTGTTCCACCATTGAGAAAGTAATTTGTTCAGAAAAGTCAAGCCTATACTCCTAAGTTTTGTCAATAGTCTTTATCTTGAAGAGAATAGCCATTTGTTCTCCATAAATTGCCATATCATCTTTCATGCCAAAGATGAAAGCCATCATAGATAGTGCATCTTGGCTAGCTTGTGCAAATTAGTCTCTTGATGTAGGGAGTGTGGGCACAATAGTGTCATCATCACCCATTTCCAATTCTGATCTCAAGAACCTTAATTGGGTATTGATGTTTGCCCACATTTTTTGCATTTTAGCAATAGTGGGAAATGTAGCTGTCTTATCATGATAAAGGGCTAACATATCCCTGATAGCCTACAGTGTGATTTTCACCATGAATGGACCCTACTGAATGGTGTATGAGGGTGCATGGAACAAGTCTACACATAATTCGACTAAGTCAGGGCATAGATGTATAGCTGGGACAAGGAATTGGGCAAGTTGTGAATTCCATATCCTCATGGCAAATGTCTCATATTGCCCTACTCTAGCCCTCTGTAGACACCTTTGATGTGCCCCTTCTCTAAGAGTTTTACTAGTTGGCCTTTGAAGGATTGGATCCATGACTCCATCTGCATAATCTTTTATCTTCACTGGGTCACTTGCTTGACCAACTTCAGGGATTTTGTTCCTTGGATAGGTCTTCAATGGTTACGCGGGAGCTGAAGCATATGACTTACTCACAAGAAACTTGTCAAGGGATTCATGCATCCCAACTCCTTGTTATGAAGGCTGTGCTCCTTCCATCTCTATATCTATTTTGTGATAACTTGTATGAACCTTTGCAAAATAGAAAGCTCTTTCACTGAAGCAAGTTTACTAGGCACTAAAAAATGCAAGTAGTAGGATATTTTCTCACAGATGTAGGAATGTTTGAGAACTTATAAGCTTTAACTCTTGCTAAGAGGTATGTATTGACCTATCAAGTCTCAAAATGGCAACTAAACTTAGATAACCGTCAGCAAATCTTACTCAATTTTTATGGGACAACGAGGCAAACGTGTTATGCAAGTGGTAGTGCAAGGTACCTTGGGGATTTCTAAAGATTTGGGAGACATTCAATGCATTGAGAAATTTTGAAGATTTGAAAAATTTGAGCTACCGACTATGTGTTCAAAGAACACTTATTTAAAAGAAAAGTGGGAAAACAAAAATGGGAAAATAAAGCAATACATAAAGGGAAACTACCTAACTATAATACATTAACCTAATATCTCTATCTCCCTCCTAGATCAAAAGAAGAATTTCTAAAGTCTCCTTCATGACAAGATGACTTATGTTGCCAAACATGTGGTTGAATTGGATGTATCTCGGATGGCTTGCTCTCTTTGTATGCCACATTGATTGGTCTGCATTTGAATGAGTCTAAGTCAAACATGTTTCCAACATATATAAACTCTTCTTGTTCTTGGAAGCTTGTCAAATGTTGATTCTTGATACTGGCATGTCCTATCAAGAAATTAATGACTATTTACTTATCAATAGAAGCCCTTTGATATGTATCATTTATTGACTTATCTCCTTCTACCTCAAACTCAAGTTCTATTGCATGATCATCCTCTTTAATGACTTCAAAATTATCAACTTCTTGAAAAGATAATTCTAAAAGTTTGCAATGATTTTGCATATGTAATTGAGTCTCAATGTTGTCTTGTTCATTTGCAACCAGCTCATAGCCTTCTTGAAAAATAGTATAACCTCACCCAATGATTTCAAACAAATCGATCAAATCATGATCAAGGAAATGTCCATGCTCCTCCACGTCATCTTGCAAAGTAAGAATAAAATTAGAAATTATTTCTTCTTCATCAGAGATTAAGGCATACACTTTTGACTTCTCATTCAAAATCTAGAATTCGTGTTGAGAGACCTGAGGATTAATAGAAGATGTATCTTTTGACTTTTCTTCCTCCAAAACATTTGGGATTTTATGATCTTCATCAAGTATAACGTAAGTTCCCATACCAATAGAATCATAATTTCCATATGGGTCACTTTGCATCATAGCTAATAAATGATCATTTTACTCTTCTTGATCATGTCCAGTCCATTCACCTAACTCCTTAACAAAAACCCTTTCTTCTTTATTCATCATAACATGAGCTGCCTCTAACTTTATAGTTGGTTCATTGGTGATGTGATCCTTATATAATGGCTCAGATAATATCTTCATCTTTGAACCATACTTGGTTCTTAGGATGAGGTGAGACCAATCAAGGGACATATATCCTCCTATCTTGGCTGTAAAGTCTCTCAATAAACATAAGCTAAAAATAAGACGTATATCTATGATCACTACATATTGATTTACAATTATATTGGGACAAGTATATAATTGTAATGGGAGTTATTTAATTATCCCTATTATTTGTACTACTTTACCATCTAGCTACATGTCTCCTTTAGTGAGTGGATCATATTTTATCTTTAAAGCATAAGCTATCTACTTAGGCATAACCATAGTACTAGCCCCTGAATCAATCATTGCATTATGCAACAATTTCTTACCCACTATCAAAGTTAAATAGAAGGGATCTGGTTTAGATTTGCTTACCTTTATTTCATTATTCACTAGAGCTATTGTCTGCAGATGAACTGTATCTTTAAGCTTTTCTTTTTTAGCAGGTCCTTTGATAACAATACATTTGGGCACTGCTTGGCCTTATAGAGCTTCTTGTAGTATTGTCTTTTGTTCAAGAATAGCCAATATATCCCATATTGATACTTGTGTTGGAGTCTTCTTCAATTGATCCACCACATTTATTGGTCCCAGAGTCTGAGTTCTTTAAAAATAAGGATATCTTGTTTTTTCTTGAATTTGTGTAGGAATCACTTGATTCTATACTGACTGAGGCATTTCTTGTCTAATAGTTGTGTTTATTTGTCCTTAAAATGGAGGATTCTCCATGACTTGACTATTTACAACTTCAGGCTATTTCACCATCCTTCTCTTTGATCTAGTGTAATAATCAGATTGTACCACAGGTTTCTTGGAAGTGGAAGCTTCGTTCAAGAAAACTGATTCTTCATCTTCAACCCATGAGAACAAAGCATGTTCTGGGGCTATTTCTTCCTCTTTTTGTAAAGACATCCCTTGTATTTGAGACATTATGACTAAATTTTGCATACCAAAAGACTGGTAGGCTTGATTGTCATTAGAACTTTCAAATTGACCATCTATTCTTCTTTGCTCTACCACCTTTTGTTGTAGATTACACATGGGACAATGTCTAGGCATATGAGCATTATTACAAGGAAAACACTAGGCATTAGTGGCATCCACATAATTATTTTGTCCTCGAACAATCTTGCTATTTGAATTGGAAGGAATAGTCTGTGACGGTGTAGGGACTACAACTAATTGGTTCAGTAGCTGAGGGTTATTTTGCCTTGGAGGACCCTGGTATTGGTTTGGCTGAGATGAAAATCTACTTCCTTGATAGCCTTGGTATTGGGTTTTAGGGAAAGAATTTTTGTATCTCTTTATATTAATCAGCTCATTAGAAAATGTCCTCAAGATATTCTTGATATCATCTAGCCCAGATGACTAAGCAAGGACAATTTCTTTAGCAGGTGGTTGAGGATATGTGTACATAGACACATGTGGGGTTATGGATTTAGGGGATTCTTGAGGTAATGGCAAGGAGATCTCTGGGAACATGGGCATGGGAGGCCTTGTAGGCAATTTTCTAGCATCTATCAAATTATTTTTAGCTCTGATTGCATAGTCATAAGCCTCTAGTAGAGTATGACCTCCAAGTGACTAAATCATAATAGATATATCTAAATTCAAAGCCTTAATATAAAACACTATGGCCATAATTGGTAATGGTCTAGCTATAGCAGGGATTCTTTCCCAAGTCTTTTGAAATCTGGAATTGAAGTCAGTCATCGCTTCTTGTGGTGCCCTTTGGATGGTAATTAATTGATGTAACAAAGAAGACTTATCACCCTTCTCTTGAAATCTTTCAAAGAAAAGATCTCTAAGCTGATCCCATGTAGATATGTTATTTGGGGTCAAAGATTGATACCATTCTAGAGCCTTCCCTTTAAAAGAAGCTGCTAATAATCTTATGGCCACATTTTGCTGTGTGACAACATGTATAACACAAACATCTGATACATCTTATAGATGTTCTTCAAGTGTTTTAAAGTCTTGCCCACTGAATTTGGGTAGAGCTTTTAGGGCATTCACTGAGATAGGGTTCCAAGTGGCTGGTGGTATTGGGAGAATCAATGGACTACTAGTGTTCTAACTTGCATAATTTCTTGGGGGTATAGGGGATCCCATATTTGCTCTTGGTATTGGTATAAACTGGTTGACTCTTCTTCTTGGACTAGTTACCAAAGGTGGCAAAAGAATACCTAAATTTATAACAGATTGTGATCTGGTGACTGGTCCACAACTCTGACTCCTTGTAGCTCTCTGGTTCATATGATCTTGAAAGAAACTTCAAGATTTGTCCCACTAGGCATGCCAAAAACTGTTGATGGTTAAAATTGCACTTGTTTCTAACACCAACAATGGGAAGTTTCAAGATGTGGGACTTGTGACTTGAAACAACCTTCAAATTTTTAAGAAGTTGGTCTCTTCTTTATATCAAGTGTATATTGGGAAAAGGGATAGGAATTTTAACAGAAACACAAATGCAAGAAATAAAATCTAACTATGGCAATGTTTCTGAATGTAATTCAACCTTAATCTTAAGTAAAGAGAGACTATATGTAAGATTCAATTACATTTAAGAGCAAACAAGTGCATGATCAATGTAAAAGATTAAAATAATAGAAATAGAGGCTCACAACTTAGACTACTTTTGTAGCAATATAGAAAATATCAACAAAGGCATAGGATTCAATCTTCTTATTTGAATTCTCCAGTCACATAAGAGGCACAGAAACATGCACGGTTACATAAATCTTCCAACTCAAGAAAATAGAACAAAGGCAAATGATATTACTAATCACAGCTCTAGAAAGTCTAAAACTCTTGACAACACAACCTAGACTACTTTTGCAATGACACAAAAAGTATCAACAAAGGCACAGGATTCAATCTTCTTATTAATTCTCCAGTCACATAAGAGGCACAAAAACATGCATAGTTACATAAAATTTATAACTTAAGAAAATAGAACAAAGGCAAATGATATTCCTAGTCATAGCTCTAGAAAGTCTAAACTCTTGACAATAATTCTCTCAAAAAATTCTCTCTAGTATCTGATGATGATCTTCCTCCTCTTTTCTCTTTTGTGATCTCTGCACCCTTATTTATAGCCTTGGATTCATTCCAAATTGTCTACTTGTTCTCAATCTAATGGCCCAACTAAAATCTAATTGAAATGGAAGTGTCTAACAGAAGATATTTCATAGATTCTAAAACACTCTGTCTTTCAGTAGTTCATTGGCTGGAATAGATCATAAGACACTCCCTTCTCTTAAACAAAAGATGAGACTTAGCCAATTCCTTGAAAACCTTATTATTACTTGGGAGACACTAGAAAATGACACTTGGCATGTTTCGCAACACCTACTGAAGACACGCGACACTTTTTATGTAATTTATACTCGTTTTGTGTCTTTGCTTATGAGTGTTCCACCTTTGACACTTATCACAATCCACTTCCTCAAAAATTCAATAGATTAAAATAAAATAAGACCCACATCCTTTCTTACTTGAGCAATTTGAAAAGGAGCATAGGGACAGGTGGCAATTTCTGCTTTTCTCAACAAAAGACACGTGGTGATCTCTGCTTTACTTAACTGGGGATATGTGGCAATCTCCACTACTCTGAGCTACCTTTTGAGGAACTTGCAGAAGGTGACATGTGCTGGTCTCCACTTTACTTTATTTATATTATAGAAATAATTGGGCCTCATTTCATATCTACATAAACAATGACACTTGGCAGCTTCTTGTTTCATAAACAAAACCTGAGACCCACCACAGTCTTTGCTATGTTGGTGAAGCAAAATGAAGATAATTCAGATCTCAACACATGGTGACTTCCACTCTCTTCAGATGAGATATGTGGCATCTTCTGTCACTTTTAGAAAAGCAAATTGAATCCTTCCATGATTGCCACTTGGTGCTTTCTGCCTGATCCTAATACTTAGCTTGAAACCTTCCACTCAAAAGGGATTTGAAACATGAATGCTGTAATGAAACATGGATGTTGACACTTGTCACATTTTGGTGAGTTTCTATGAGATACGTGGCATGTCCCAGCTAACTTATAGAAAATATGAAAGGTGCCTCGGATGACGACACTTGGCAGCTTCTACTTGACTTTGACACTTGGACAAAAATGAATCAAAAGGAAAATTAGCACCTACGCTCTATTTCAAAACTTCACCATCTCAGACCAAAGTATGCAGGAATAGAATTTTGTAGTGTGTAACTAAATATTAGAATGAAATGTAGAGTAATTTTTTACTCTACAATTTTCAATTAACTCAATATATGACTTTGATGATCTTTTAGATAAATTTGTGTAATATTTCTCCTACAATCTTGAGCATGAGATTTTAGTAGTTGATTTGATTTAGGCTAAATAGAATGTTGGTGATATCTTTGCAAGATAATTACAAAGATGAAGATCACTTGTTAGTTGCTTCACCCATAATCTACTAGATAAATAATTTATAGTTGTTTACCAAAAATATGCATAGTTAAATATCTTATCACTTGGAGCTTTAGTATGGTTACATATTCAAGCAGCTTATTGAAAAAGGCATACATATTGAAAATTCCTTTATTAAAAATGGGATTATCAAGTTTTCTTCTTCAAATTAGAGCCAAAATCAAAACTCAAGCGCAACTTAGAACCCTATCCTATTCCAAGCACAAGCATCTACACCTACTTAGGATAATAATTATGAAAAACCTAAGCCATAAAACCAAAAAATGAATGTTGTCAGTAATGGATTCATTGAGTCACATCATTTTTAAATGGTGAAAACACTATCTAATCAACTATGCTACAAATGCAATGTATTCCATAAATGCAACCTATCTAACAAGCACAATCTATGCCTCGACCTAGGTCAACTCTTCAAATGTTACAACCACCACCTTTTTGAACCAATCCTCCAAGAAGAAAACCCATTCCTAGAGTCTTCAGGGACCTTAGTGAGCCTATTAATTAACTATTTCAAAAATTATTTGTAGCTAATATGATTAGTTAGCCAATTCCAAAACACCTTTCTAAGGTAGTATGCTATCTAGTTTGGTATAAAAAACATGAACTCTATGAATACCATCATACTCATGGACATTATATACATGATTATGTGTAGTTTAAGCACCTTATTGAAAATATGTTAGAAAATAGAGAGATCAAATTGGATGATAGAGCATCTAATTCCAACCAAAACCTATGTATCTACCAAAATCCTTTACCACAGCATAATAATACCAATTATAAATAATAACACCATAGACCAAAATAATAACAATATCAACAACAACAACAATAATGTCAACCACTAAATAGAATGAACCAAGGCTAAAATGACCCTTATAACCAATAGACCTATCATGTAGTTACACATGACCATAATAAGGTTTTAGGTTGTATTGTAGGAGGTCATATATCTACCATTACCATCAATCTTATAACAAATGCCAATAGAGCAAGACTATTGCTTAATAATTCTAATCAGCCTACCAATGTTTGTAATCCTTCCTTGACTTGTAACCATAGCCAATCACAACAAAAACCAAGGGTTACCATTTCAAGACCTTATCCTAGTTACTCTTCATTACCCATTGACTACATCAAAGTGCACTAGCAATCAAGAATTATCCTCTCTATCTCATCTCCCTCATTTTATTTTTATAATAGTGATGTACCTAATCTATATTGTGTAATCACAACTCAATAATCTAAAATCAACATCTAAGGCACATAACCCCTACCAATGATCCCATCTAACCCACTATGCTAGTAGGAGTAAGCTAATTATCACTATTAAGGAAAAGACATTATATTGTGGAGTAACTCTAAAAGACACTTGCATAAATTTCTATTCTTGATTTATTGTGAAAACCTACCATCTATAAAAATATATTTATAGAACTCTTAGGTCAATCCCAAGTGCCAAATGACATTACACCATGAAAATTTAAAGCTTTGGTTGGACACCTAGACCAAGGCCAATAGCTAACCTTCGACCAAAGCAATATGTCATCCCTTGGCCCTCTCTATAATAACCCATTATACATTGAATTTGTCATCATGCATAAAAATTTAAATGTGTCCTCATAGACAATTGACCAAGCTTGAATATTTTGTCTCTAAATGTAATTAAGCATTTGGGATATATAACAACTAACCTCAAAATAGAGAATATTAATATTAAGGATTATGATAATAAAAATCAAGAATCACAAAGAACTATTAGTTTTCCAGTGATCATTGGGCCTTTAAACATGATACACTTTACCATTTCTAGACCTGGATTTGTCATACAATTTGAATATGGGTAGACCATAGATACATGATAGTTATGTAATTATTTCAACATTTCACTAGTGTATCAAATTTCCTCACTCTAGGATGGAGGTCACTATCTATGGATATTTATACCCATATGAACACTGCAATCATTGATAGGTCAAATATGAAATTTATAATTATAATTTTGGTCTAGACCTAGTACTAAATAAATATAAAGATAAAGAAATACTTGTTGAACTACTAGAGTCTATTTGCATTAACCTTGATATCTTTACCTCATATTCACATACGCCTCCTATTGAAATGTCTTTTCATTTTACCCTTTCAAATAATGTTCCAATAGAATATTTTACCTATGACACATTCCATTTATCCAAGTTTTCATAGAATCCCAATATCTATGGAAGGCCTAAAGCTAATATAGTTTTCATGCAGTGGTGATGAACGGGAACATGAAATCTTCATATCCCAATGCCTATTATTTTCAAACCAACCACTAACCCTAAACATGAACTACTTGATAATGATTATTCCTAGTTATATAGTGACAAGTTAGATGATTGTTATTGAGTTAAAAAGTATCCCATCCCTAACAATATCATGGATAACCAAACATGTGAAGGTAGAGGTCCAAGATAACTTCAACATGGTACTCTTGAGCCCATTTTTATGATGAGATATAAAGTATCTCATGGTCTTGTATTTAAACCATTTGGGGGTGACCCCACATATCTTATTTGTGTTTCTACACTAGTGACTATGACAAAAAAAACTAGAGTCTGGTCAGAACATATACGAAGACCTTACTAGTACCAACTTATTTGACCCATATAGCATTTGCAACATCATATTAGTAAATTGATATTATCTACTTATCCTTTATCATCCTCAACTTATATAAGGGGAGCAACAATAATCCACATTCCTTTAGATGATTTTGAGAATGATGAGGTCTTTTGTGATTTCCTAGGCTTAAGAGATAATGTTAAGTTAGGAGACAACAAAAAAAGGGTTCTTTATCAAACTAGATCCTATAGCCTATTTTGGAGAGTGAGTGAATACCCTTAGGTAAAAATAAAAGAATAAAACATTAAGGTCCCAAAGTAAAAATATATTTAAGTTTTAGACTATGGTAAAATTAAAGTAACAGATTATTTCCTTGGTGAAAACCTATTTTAGTCACCACTAGATGATGACGTTCACCCTTATTCAAATGAATCTCATGATACCACCAATAATGAACTTAATTTTGGGTTTGAGATCAGTAAAGAGGAACAACATGCCTTTTATCAAATTATTTGAGAATGTCCTACTATATTTTCTATATGGCCATTGCTACCATTAGGAGGTTCAGATTCACCCTGCTTGGGAGGACTTGAATAACTAGTCTAACTAGAGTACTTTGTCATTAATAGACAATTTACATCCCTACTAATTATTATAGATGATGTCTCGACTCTCCTAGTATAATATACTATGCAAGTATATACTAGGACTCTAGAATACCTAAAGTGGATAAAACTAAGCTCATCCATCACTAAGGAGGAACGTGAAGTTTTTACATCCATTTTGAGGGAGTTTGTTGACATATTTACATGGGTCTATTTAGGCATGCTAGGTTTGGAGCCTAATTTGGTTGTACACCATCTTTTTGTACATATATATGCCAAAATTTTTAAGCATAAACTATGTAACATGCATCCTCATATTGTTGTGTTAGTTAATAGAGAGTTGGAAAAACTCTTGGAAGTAATATGTATCATACTGATCAACTATTACGAGTGGTTCTAAAACATTATGCATGCTAGTAAAAATATATAAAGGATCATAATTTTCATTGATTTGAAAGACATCAATAATTCTTAACCCAAGGATAACTTTCTTTGGCCAAATATCAACATGATTATTGACTCCATAGCCAGGTTTGAAATTATTTCCCTTATGGATGGATTTTTAGGATATAATTAGATCAAGATTACATTAGAAGACCAACACAAAATAGAATTCACCACTCCTTAAGGAATGTTTTTCTATCAAGTTATTCCATTAGTCATCAATAATGTTAGGGAAACATACCAAAGGGTTATAACCATCATATTCCATGACATGATGCATGATATTGTCAAAGACTACATCAATGAGGTATTGGGTAAATATAAGACCCATGTAGATCATCTAACTATACTATGAAAGATATTTGAAAGGATTTATGAGTACAAGGTTCAAATTAATCCCAATAAGTGCATCTTTGGTGTCACTTAAGGCAAACTTTTAGGATTTATTATCTCTCATTGAGGCATTAAATTTGATCCTACTAAGGTACAAGCCATTACTAAGATGCCACCACTTTCTAATTTGAAGTAGCTCCATAGATTTTAGGGTAAAATCTAGACTATCAGACACTTCATTTTTTTGTTGGTTGATAAATTCCATCCTTTCATTCATTTATTGAAGAAAGGTATTATATTTATTTAGGATGTAAAATATCAAAAAGCCTTTGAGAACCTAAATAAATACTTAGCCAATCAACCTATTATGTCACAACCAATGTCAAAGAGGCCATTCCTACTATATCTATCTTCCACTAACAATACCTTGAGGTTACTTTTAGCTCAACATGATGAAAATGGGAAAGAACATGTCGTGTACTATCTAAACTACACATTGGTAATATGCCAATTAAAAAAATGTTTCTAGATATAGTATTTACAACCCAGAAACTATATCATTATATGCTTAACAACAAGACCATAAGAATTGCCAAAGTATATCTACTCAAGTATCTAATTTTAAAAACAACTTTATGGGGTCGCATGGGCTAGTGGACCATGATTCTAAGTGAGTTTGTGAGTGAGTACATCAATCAAAAGGCCATAAAAGGATAAGTACTCATAGATTAGATTGTTGAATCTCCCCTTTCAGATATTAAACCAATAATTTTTTTATTTCTAGATGAAACCATCATGACCATAATATAAACATCTCTTTATGAGAAACACTGGAAGTTGTATTTTGATGGGTCATTCAAATCTTATGGATCAGGAGAAGGCTTGTTATTTATTACACCATAGGGTATATTATTCCCAAATCATTTTTATCAGCTTTCCTTATACCAATAACATGGTTAAATATGAATCACTCATTATAGTGCTATGTTAAGTCGTAAAATGAAACATTCAAAAAAAATTGGTTCATGGTGATTCTTAGATAATCATCAATCATATTACAAATAAGTTACAAATTAAATATGATAGTTGGTATCATATAAGGCCTTGATGGAAATTTTCAAATAACATATTGCCCATATTTAATTTGAACACATACATCAAACAAATAATAGGACCACAGATGCCATGGCTATGATTGCTTCTTTGATCAGTAACATAGATGAAGCTAAATACTATCAGTTCCTTATTGAACATCTTTTAGCACCTGATCATGAACATTCGACCATCAAAATTATATTTGATATTATTGGGCTAGTTCTGTCTAGTATTCATATTTATATAAATACCTTCATGACCATTTCCTTCCATTAGACATTTCATGAAAATAATAAAAATCCTTCACACACCAAACCTCTCGATATAGTCTACTCAATCCAACCCTTTACCATAGAATCTTTGATGGAACTCTGCTTCATTGTTTAAATTTAGTACAAGTTTCATTAGCATTAAGGGAAATTCATGAAGGAGTTTTTAGAGCACACACTAGTGGGGGAATCCTTTCTAAAAAGCTCCTACATACTAGTTATTATTGGCCAACCATGGAAGTAGATGCAATTTATTATGTGAAAATATATAACAAATATTAGAGGCATACAAATTTGATATATGCTTTGGCCAAACACACTTAATGCAATGACTACACCATGATCAATTTTAATGTGTGGACTCAATATAATTGGGAAGATTAACCATACCTACTCAAATGGCCATAAAAATATCTTTACCACCACCAAATATTTTACTATGTATTTTGAGCTATACCCCTCACTTACATGACTAGAAAATAGATTTCCTAATTCATCTTCAACCATCTCATTTATCGCTATGGTAGATCATTTAAAAATAAGGATGTCAAATCACTCTATGATAATTTTAACATTACGTAACACTTTTCCACTATATAATACTCACAAGGTAATGGCCAAGCAGAGGCATATAACAAGACTATTATCAATATTCTTAAGAAGATTATCAATGATGCTAGTTATGATTGATATTTCTAAATCTTACATGCCCTCTTGACTTACCATACTAATTTTCATACTCCAATAGGATCCATACCATATTCATTTTTTTATGGGCCTGAGACCATTAATCCCATTAGCATTGAGTTTCCTTTTATGCATATTGAATCACATCCTTGATGATGAGGATTACAAATTAGCTCATCTACAAGAACAAGAGTTACTAGATAAGAAATGCATGGTATTAGAGAATTACCTTTATTTTGGTTCTTACTATAAGTTTATAGGATTATTCTAAGTCTTTAGGTGTGTGAAATTATTATTTATGTGAATTATAAATTTATGTAAATTTGAACCATGAGGTTTCACTCACCTCTTTGTTCCCCTTTAGGTTTTGGGAGTTACTTTCACAAATAACTCCTTCCCCCACTTGGCACACACTTCCCTCCACTCTCTAAGAGAATGGGAAAAAAATGACACTCATAAATGAGACTTGTAAGCTAATCATGGGACTCCTTGTAACTCTCATTATTTTATTTTTGATCTATAAAAGAGTCTTCCTCTCCTCATTCATCACACTCTCAACACACAACTCATTCTTGTTGTTTTAAGTCTTGCTCTTGCATCCTTGTGATGCTCTTTTATTTAAAATCATTTTATCTCTTTTATATCTTCTTCATGCTATTGTACTTGGTGTTCACTATTTGTAAATTTCTAATAGATTGCAGGGTTTTTCACCATTCAATGGTTTTTCTCACTTTTCATATCTCTTGTCATAGATGATTTGTAGATTACTTTTGTCAAGGTGATGTTATTATTTGACTCATAATTTGTTTATTTATTCAAATAGTATTTGGAATTAGGAAATAAATATGTCATGGTATCATAGCTACGATCATTTTAATGTTGATCTTGAAGTATTGTGTATGCCTCTTTGTAATGAATCTTGGATTTTTTTCCAAATCCATCTTCATTTTTCACCTTCTATCTTCATGTTTAGGTAGTTTGGTAAAAATAAACCATTTTCTACAGACCCATCATATTAAAGTGATTATATATTTTGATTGACAAACTATTATGATATAAAATTTAATGGGTTATTTCTATGTATGGTTGAGATTAACCTATCAAAATGTGAAAAGAACCAAAATCATGATTTTGTATAAATAATCAAAACTATGTTTACATTTAAAAAAAAATGTATTAAAAAAAATTAAAAATAAAAAACTCACTTTTAGTATTTCTAATTCTTGTAATTTTTTAGAATTCTAGTTTTAGTTTTGTCAAGGATAAAAAAGACACTTCTAGTTTTATCTCTAACTAGTGCATTTTGTTAGATGGAGTGAAACTCAATTTCTTTTTTGTGAATTTTTCTTCATGTAATTTTTTTCCTATTTTCTTTTCCATTTGGCACCTTGAAACCTAGCTTGGCATTATATTTTGAGCATAGAATATATGTGTTGTTATTTTCTTTTTTTATCTATAAAAGAGCCTTCCTCACTTCATTACTCACACTCTCAACACACAACTCATTTTTGTTGTTCTAAGTCTTGCTCTTGCATCCTTGTGATGTTGTTTTTTCTATCGTCATTCTCTCTCTTTTATATCTTCTTCATGCTATTATACTTGGTATTCACTATTTTCAAGCTTATAACATATTGTGGGGGTTTTCACCATTTGATGGTTTTTTTTCACTTATCATATCTCTAGTCATAGATGATTTGTAGATTGCTTTTATCAAGGTGATGTTATTCTTTGACTCATAATTTGCTTATTTATTCAAATGTTATTTGGATTTAGGAAATAAATATGTCATGGTATCATAGATATGATCATTTTAATTTTGATCTTGAAGTATTGTGTAGGCCTCTTTTTAAGGAATCTTGGATTTTTTCCAAATCCATCTCCATTTTTCAACTTCTATCTTCACATTGTAGGTAGTTTGGTAATAAATAAACCATTTTTTACAAACCTATCATATTAAAGTGATTAAATATTTTGATTGACAAATTATTATGATATAAAATTTAATGGGTTATTTCTATTTATAGTTTGTATTAACCTATCAAAATGTGGAAGAAAACCTAGATCATGATTTTGTATAAATAATCAAAATTGTGTCTATGTTTTTAAAAAAATGTATTAAAAAAATTAAAAATAAAAAACTTATTTTTAGTATTTTTAATACCTATAATTTTTTAAAATTCTAGTTTTAATTCTATCGAGGCTAAAAAAGACACTTCTAGTTTTATCTCTAACTAGTGAATTTTATTGGATTGAATGAAACTCAATTTCTTTTTTGTGCATTTTCTTAATGTATTTTTTCCTATTTTCTTTTCCATTTGACACCTTGAAACCTAGCTTGGCATTCTATCTTGAGTGTAGCATATATGTGTTGTATACTATAATACTTTAGTTTCTTTTTTATTTTAATCTAAGGTAACTCTTTACTTGCCTACGCACAGTATTGCATTATTCACATGTTATTTTTATTATCATGGTTTAAGGTATGATCACTGTGTTTTACCCCTTTTAAAAAATATATATATCTAACAACTATGTTTTTTTTGGCTTGTTCCTTTCATGAGTATATAACTTTATAATTTTAAAAAAATTGATATATTTAAATATAATTAATTTCCTTCATACAGAATTATTTTTGGATTATAATCCTTTAGTTTTTACCTGTATTATAGTTTGTACATGCTTCCCAAGATTTTTGTACTAGCTGGGTGCACAAATTCAATGTCTAATTAAATAATATTGTATTAGTTTAAAGTGTTTCATTTCATTTTTTTATTAATTAGTTCCCTTTGTTAGCTTAATTTCAGTTTTAGAGTTACCGCTTTAAATCATAATTTATATTTTTTCATGAAACTTAGTATTAAATAACAATACATGTATGCTTTGATTTGTTTTTGTCTATTTATAACAAGCGACAATATTTTCATATATTTCATCTTTTTGGACATATATGTTCATTCTTTTAATATTCCAAATCAAAACAATCTTTTAAAATCTTTTTCATGCTATTGGTTAAAAAAAATTCTTAGTTGTTGAAACAATTCATGTCTTTTTAATGTCTTTAAAAGTATTTCTTTATTTGCATGAAAAATAAATTCAAACTAGTTTAAGTTATTTTTTCTTATAGACTCACAAAAATGATCTAAATGTTTAGACATTTTCATGTGATTAGGCTTTATTTAAAGTTTTTTTCAACTAAAATTATTTAAAGTTTTTTAAATTTTAAAGTTTTAAATCTATTTCTTATTGGTAGTATTTGATCAAGATTCAATGTTTTAATTTTTTGATTTTAAAGGCTTTCTAATATTATTGAATATTAAAATATTTTGGCAAGTAAAAATTGGTGTAAGCCATTTTTGGCATATCATCTATTGATCTTTGTAACTTTTAAATTGTTTTATCAAAACCTTGTGGTTATGAAGTGGCTCATCAAGTCAAATGATGTGATAATTAATGATCTTAATTTAAAAAAATTAAAAATGATAATGAAATTATTATTTTTAAATGTCAAAATGAATGTAAAACTAAGACCATTTTTATTTTGTAAAATTCACACAATGGAAAATTACTTGAAATGAAAATCTTAGTTGACTCTCTGACCACCAAATTAGTATCTTTTGAAAGTATCAAAGCATCTAATGTTGTCATTTCACCTTTTAAATGACATATTACTTGTCCACATGATACTTATAATCTTAGTTTAAAAATAATGTATTCTATGGGGTATGTTGGTGGTGGCCTTAGTAAGTATGAAAATGTTATTCTTGCACCTATTTTGCCTTAAAATAATGTAAATTGTAAAGGTCTTGGTTTTACTAATACATCTACTTCTATTTTAAATTCATAATCTTATCATCCTCCACATTCAAGGATTTATAATGAAACTTCTTTTGATTATTATGATTGTAATGCTCATGCTTTGGTTAAAATTACTAAAATTGTGTCCATTATGGAAAACATGGTCATTATATATCTAAATTTTAGAAATTGCACCCATGAAAATCTTGTGTTAAATCTATGCATGACACTTTGCATTGTTGAAAAATGACTAAATTTCATACCTTTAAGGATAAAATTATTTAGATTCCTAAAAAAAAAAAAAAAAATCTTATAGAGACTTTGATGTCTTCTTATGATAATTCTTCTAATTCTTCACACAAAATATGTTTTGAAATTTACACACCTTGTATGTCTCCAATTTGATTATCTATATGTATTTTTATATTCCTTATTTTTTGCATAGGATAAATGCTTTGATTATTTTGACTAACTTTTCTTTGTGCAGGTACTCACACTTTTATGATGGAAGTTTTTTTTATCCAATTACCTTTTTTATACATCTACTTTTATTACATTATGTATGTAGATCATATTTTTGGCATATTGGTTACTTAACTTGAAATATTGGTGTTATTATGCTTATTTTGTAGGGTTATATGGATCACTTCTCTTCTTGTTGGTCATTATTCCATTATGAATCAATGATACCTTTCAAACATGGTTCATAAAGATTCTTACTAATCACACTTTTATCATTATGACTTTTGGTGTCACTTTATCTTATTCTTTCTTTTCTAAATTTTTTATAATTATTATTGAAGGAAGTTTATATTAAATGGGAGATCATTATAATTTCAACTCCAATCTTTCTTTATAAAAAATCTTCTCTACTTTTTAAACCCCAATTAAGGATAAGGGAGAGTAATAGATAATTAACCTTATTTGGGTCTTTCCTATAAGTTTATAAGCTTATCCTAAGTATTTATATGTGTGTGGAATTTTTATTTATGTGAATTATAAATTCACATAAATCCAATTTTCACGAGGTGTCATTCACCTCTTTGATTCCTTTTAGGTTTTGGGAGTTAATTTCACAAATAAATCCTTCCCCCACTTGGTACACTCTTCCTTCCACTCTATAAAGGAATAAGCTATAAATTATACTAAAAATAAGACATGTAAGGTAATCATGGGATTCCTTACGATTTTTATTATTTTTTCTTGATCTATAAAAGAGCCTTCCTCTCCTCATTCCCCACACTCTCAACACACAACTCATTATTGTTGTTCTAAGTCTTACTCTTGCATCATTGTGATTCTCTTTGGTCTATAGTTATTATCTCTAGTATATCTTCTTCATGATATTGTACTTAGTGTTCATTATTTACAAGAATATAATAGATTATGAGGTTTTTCACCATTTGATGGGTTTCCCCACTTATCATATCTCTTATCACAGATAATTTGTATCTTGATTTTATCAAGGTGATGTTATTATTTGGATCATAATTTGCTAATTTATTTCAATTTTATTTATACTTATGAAATAAATCTATCACATTTCCACTATAAATTACCTTCAATCATATCAGGATTGGTTATGTGGTTAGTATAACCAATGTGTCAAGAACAAAGAGTTTGATCTTGGTGATCTTGTCCTCAAAGAAAACTAGGAGAACATCATGGCTAAGAAAATGAATAAATTCAAGTCCAAGCCTAATTATATAGGCCCTTATTTAATTTTTTCTAATTATCTCTCTAGATCTTACTGGTTGGCTACCACTAGTAAGAGATGAACTTGATGATCCCATGAATATAATACATCTCAAGCATTATTTTACTTGGGAGACCCAAGGCATTATCTATGAGGATAATTTATGTCATAATGTAATATCACCTTCCTTATAACATACCATATGCCATTCCTTTTATATCATCCTTATTGGCCAATGTTGTTTTACCCTATGTTTCCCATCCTTTTTTACCTTGGTTCTGATTCATTAGTTCTTTAAGCACCTTGAGTGAGGGAATTTAGATGATGTCTTAGTAGTTGATTTAGTATTTCACAAAGGGGTAGTATCTTGGGGTAGTATGACAATGGTTTAGAAATTTGACTCCTCATTATTATCATGTTCTATCTCATTCTGAGTGCTACTAATTATAACTACTTTTGGTAAAATTAGTATCATTGACCTCTATTGTTGTTTACTCATTATAACTACCTATGGGAAAATTAGGATCAATAGATTTACCAAGAATTTTTGTATCACTATGCTATATTATGTCATTTGCCTTTTCACTAAATTTGTAATACCTAGTTAGATTATTTAGTTGTAAAGAGAAATTATAGTGACTTGAGGTCTCATTCAAGACTATCTAGGTAATCTTTAATTTATGTTGAGGTCAATTAAGTCACCCCTTTACCATGCTCTTACCATGTTAAGATCAATTTAAGTTTGAAATATCTCATCATTTTATGAGTATGTTTAATCCATATTCTCTCTATTTTATTAGTTATACCATATTGTATCTCATAATTCTTGATCAATTTGAGATGCCTAGAAAATTCCAAAAACACTTAAATTTTTTAAAAATCACAAAATCATGAAAACTAGCTTAAAATTTCCATTTGAGATATAAAGCTATTAAATTTTTATGGTTTGGAAAATCTTATATGTTAAATTTATTTCTAAACCACTATGTCTTTTTCCTCTCATTTTTAGGAGAGATACATCATCCTAAGGTCTATATAGACAATATAGGTAACATTTAGATACATGGGGTATCTCAGGTTAGCTTAGATGAAACTTCATTTATTTTTTACCATTTTATTTCCTTAAGGATTATGGGACTACTATATTCTTAATTTTCACCCTTGGAGAGGGTTCTTTAGGCTCTCTCTAACTAAGCTATAATATTGGGACAACCCTAGGCTAGGGGTAACCTATATTAGGGTTGAACCTCTAGAATAGATCAACTTCCTATTTGATTCTCACCTAAACTAAAGATAAGCCTAATTCTTCATGGAGAAAAGGGTTAGAAAGGGAAAATGGATCCTAAAAAAGTTAACCATGTGATGCACCAAACTTAACAGGGAAACTCCCATAAAATTGAACCCACACTAGATCAACAGAGGATAATACTAGCTTACACAACCTCAAGATCATGCTAGTTACGTAAGTATTTCATAGAAGAGGTTTAGAGTAAAACACTAATCTAGACCTTAAAAAAATATTGAAAAAACCCTATAAAAGGTCATAAAAGAGGACAATAGATGAGGAAGATTCTCCTTCACACAATGTCATCATACACAACTCGCCTAACACATATTCAAGGAAAGAGAGAGGTAAATAAAATCCTTATATTGCATCAAGAGGTAGTTTTTACAAATTATTGATAGGGGCAAGCCTAATCAAGTTGAGCATACTTTGTAGTATCCCAAAGAGTATCTCTATTTCTTAAAAATATAAAAAGTGTAAAAATTTGAAAACCTTTAACAAAAGGAAAGAATTAGATAAAATAAAGAAGGAAGAGAGAGAAGAGGGAACATGTTTTGATAATAATTAATGAGATACCAAATTTCAAGGGATGTTCCATTGTGCTTTAGTCTAATTAAGATGTAATCTATCATGAACAAGATAGTCTTTGCTTTTCCCAATAGCCTATAATCAATACACTAGAAGACAAGAGCTTTGCCAAAGATAGCGAGTCATGATCTTGTTCATGAAAGGGAACATTAGGCACTATGTAAATATATTAAATAATTAAGTTGTTTCTCCAACCACCATATATCTAACTTTGATATTCTATGTATCTTTCCATTTAGCTTGTGTAAGGATAAAATCCTTATATCTTTGAACCTAACCAACCTTTGATTATATCTAATTTGGGAAACTATCTATTAGAAACATGTCTTAGGATGATATTTTATTGATTACACATATCTACACCTCACTTTGAGAACTAGACCTAGGTTTACTATAGAGGAAAACTGATCTAAGACTTTTGGTTTTCCTATAGTCCATATAGATGGCACATTCTGCTTGATGCCTAGTCCCATTGTTTTGATAAGAGGTCAACCTTTGATCTATTTTAGGTCTAAAATACCTAATCTTTCTCTATAGATCCCTCATAATAATGCTTGTTCCTTATGTTTATGAATTCTATCCTAACTCAAATCATAGCTGAGCTCAGTTTTATGTACTTTCCACTAGCTCAGGTCCATTTATTTGCTTTACCTGAGTTAGGTTGTTCCATTGACCCTAGTCAAAACTATCTTGGCTTGGTCCTTATGTTTACTGGTTTTCAAAAATATAGCTTGGTTCATTGACCCCTTGACCTTCATTTGCTATATTGGTTCCTCTATATATGAATAAATGTGAGCCCTTAGATCCACCTTTAAATTGTTAACCTTGTCTCCACTAGTGCCACTTAGAAAACACATGTAGGATCTTATATTAGTTTGTAAGCCCCATATTTATGCCATGTAGTGGCCTCTCAATCTATGTAACTATTTGACCCATCTTGAACCATTGGATCAGGTTGTACGATCGAGTGAGGACTATTGATCTTGTTTGGATCCACTATTTAAAAGCCAAAGGCTAGTTTATGAGATTAAATGTGATGATCTATGGGACATCATTTGATGTTTCTGTGACCTTCATTGATGTTTGCATGACTTTAAAATTTAATATGAAATGGATCTATTTTGTTCAAGTTTAAATTTGATGTTAGTGCAAACATATTAGTACATAAGTCCAACATTGAAAGCTTGTAACTTGAGATAGACATCTTACGTAGGCCTAAAATTTTCTAAGGAAATTCTTGACATGTAGATATACATTTGTGCTTGATTTTATAGTTACATGATGCTCCCTAGGTGAGATATTAAATCCATAATTTTACTGGTCTATTTGTTTATTCATGACATCTTGGTGATGACATGTTCTAAAAACTTGCATAACTCATTCTTTGATCAATCCTTCAAGGTTCTAATGGATTCTTAGGGTTGGTGCAACCTCATTCATATTTTTGAATGATTGGGACATATAATAACCTACTCATATCCATCCATTTTCAAACCTAGATATATCTCAAATCCTTTGATTTGCTGCTTCCACATGAACCCTTCCTAGCTTGGTATGTGGGCCAAAAATGGAAAACATCTTTAGAGACTCATAGGAGTTGCATGACTATCTATGCAAAAGGACCCATACCATATTCTTAGTGTAATCCATTAGGCATATATTTATAATATTTTGATTGACTAGGTTTACCCTTTTCAAGAACCTCTCTTGAAGCAAAAGGACCAAAAGAAACAAGGCAAAACAAAGAAAGCAAAACAAGTGCACGTAGGAAATTATAGGAAAGAAAAAGAATCTAACATACTAAACCAAACAAATGTACAAAAATGAACTTAGAGAGAAGCATAAAAATTACTATAATATATATATAGGACCTTTTCAATTTGATCCTCCTGGATCAAAAGGAAAACTCCTTAAGTCATCTTTATGTGATGAGCAAAGATGTGAAACTAGCTACTTTTTAGACCTCTACTTTGTTGAACTTAGTTTCTTCATGATTTATAATCCTTTTGGCGTGCTCTCCAATAGATGAAGTCAGATAAATATGTCTCCAATGTAGACATACTCTTATTTTGGTTCAAGACTTACTTGGTGCTAGACTATAGGATCACTTGTAACCTTCTCACCTAATGGCACTTTTGTACATGAAGGATGACTATTTTATTCAAAGAAAAAGAGTTCCCATTCCTACCAAGAGTCAGCTTCTTCTTGATTACTTGGGGTAATGCCAACCTTGAAATCACCTCTATTATGATTTTAAGGGATGATAGGCTCATATTTAGCCACAACCTACTCAGTTACTACATAGTTACATCTCTCCTTATCAAGACTCAATCCATGAGAATTAAATTGATCTCCTTCTTCCTCCATGAAGAATGGAATCTCATCTGCCCATTCAAGGAACAATTCATCATGTCTCTCTTATGAGAAACATGATTTATCTTCTTTTAGGAGGCTATAAATCTATAAAACTTCATGTTGATGTTCACCTTCATGTGATAAATAGATCACATGCTTTCCAATAAAGTCCATTTCTTCCATGAAACCATGGTATAAATGTTTCCATACATGATCAAGATCTTCTCTTTCACCTTTGTCTATCACATTAGTTTGTGCCCCTCCATTAAGATAATCTCTCTCATCATCTTTGAAAATAGATTTGTTTCCTTCTTTACAAATAAGAGTACCAAGAAATATTTCTTCATCATATAGGCTAGAAAAATTATCCTCATAGCCTTCTTGAGGCTTCTTAGAAGTTGTAAGTTCCTCATCTATCCTCCATAGAATAGACTCCTCTTCATAAAGGGAAATGGTGGGAGGGTAAGAGACTTCATGGATATCTCCAACCTAGAGGGTAGATGAAGGACTTGAGATACTTGAGATTTCTCTTGAATTGACCTTTATACACTTCTCTTTATCTCATATTTGGATAGATATTGGATAAGTTTCCCTCAAGATGGGTTCCTTTATGAGAAAGGTTAAGATAAGAAGTTAATGGATAGGCTCATGGTTTTGAGGTTGAGGATGATATGTGATGGGGTAATGATGAGTTAGAGATGGAAAATGAATTATGATGGATGGTTCATGGATGGAGGGGGCCTCCTTGCAACTTGAAACCTTGAGAAAGGTTGACTCATGAAGAAACTCCTATAGGGAAAAAAAATTGAGTTGAGCAATAGAAGGAACATCTTCTTTATTAGTTATAGCTTGAGCTCTTTCCTCCTCACTTATTCTCCTCAAGATGAATACCTTCTCAAGTGAGGGTAGGATGGAAGGTTGAGATTGCTTGGATTGGTTTTCCTAGTTTCCCCCCCTCACTAATCTATCTATCCACCATTAGATTTAAGTCTTCATTTCATACAAATCATCATTGATAGCATCATATTGGACTTCTTCTCCAACAAAAATACACTTACCTATCAACATTAAAATTGACTTCTTCATCCTCTCTATGAGATGGAAAGGGATCATAGCAATCTCTCTATCCCATTTTCTCATCACCTCTTTTTAATTTAGCATATTTGGCTTGTATGCCAATAATGATTTCATAGCAGAAACATAGTTTTGACAAGATTGGCTAGAGGGGTAAGTTGATATGAAGGATAAATAGGTTCATTGTAGGGGTCATATGAATGATTAGATTATTGGTAAGGGTCATAATAAGTCTAGTAGGCTTCATTTGGTTGTTGATATAGCTCACCAACCTGATTAGGATAGAATTTTACCCTTAACCCATCTATAAAAACTCATAAAAGAGACCAGATAAAGATAAAACTTACTTGAAGGCTTACCTAAATTAATATAACCAATTAAAAACTCTTGGAGTCATCATTTATGTTTATATAATGCCCCCAAAGGTTGATATGTAGAAGGACAACATCAAAAGTCCTTCCACTACTTTGGACCTTAATCCCATTAAGTGTGCTATAAATTGTTATAGGCTTAGTTTGTACCATTGCATAGGGTTCTTCAGGCTATCTCCAACTAATATATAACATTGGGGCAACCCCAAGCTATGGGTAACCTATGTTTGGGTTGAACCTCTGGAGTAGGTCAACTTCCTCTTTGATTCTCACCTAAACTAAAGCTAAGCCTAATGATTTATAGGGAAAAGGGTTAGAAATGGAAAAGGGATACTGAGAAATTTAACCAAGTGATGCACCAAACTTAAGAGGGAAACTCCCATAAGCTTTAACCCATACTAGATTAGCATAGGACAATACTAGCTCACATAACTTTGAGATCAAGCTAATTGCATAAGTATTTCATAAAAGAGGTTCAAAGGAGAACATTGATCTAGACCTATAAACAACATTGAAAACACATAAACAAAGTTAGAAAGGATGACAATGGATGAGGAAGATTTTCTTTCATGCAATGCCATCATACCCAACTCACCAAAAAAAATATAAGGCAAGAGATAGGTAAAGAAAATCCTTATATTGCATCAAGAGGTAGTTGTTACAAATGCTTGACAAGGGCAAGCCTAATCAAGTTGAGCATACCTTACAGTATCCCAAAGAGTAAATCTATCTCTTAGAAAGATAAAAAAGTGTAAAAATCTAATAAATTTTTACAAATGGAAAGAATCAGATAAAAAAGAGAAGGGAGAGAAAGAAGAGCATGTTTCAAGAATAATTAATGAGTTTGGCACTTTCAAAAGATGCTCCATTAAGCTTTGGTCCCATCAAGATGTAATCTAACATGAACAAGATAGTCTTTGATTTTCCAAATAGCCTTTGAGTAATACACTAGAAGACAAGAGCTTTGCAAAAGATAGTGAGCCATGATCTTATTCATGAAAGAGACCCTTAGGCACTATGTAAATCTATTAAATTCTCAGGCTACTTCTACAACTATTAGATCTCTAACTTTGATCTTCTATGTATCTTTACACTCAGCTTATATGTAAGGATAAAATCCTTACATCTTTGAACCTAATCAAGCTTTGATTGTGTCTACTTTGGGCAACTATCTATTAAGAGCATGATTCAAAATACTCTTTTATTGATTGCATATATCTGCTCCTTACTTTGAGAACTAAACTTGGGTTTACTATAGAGGAAAACTGACCTAAGTCTATTGGTTTTCCTATAATCCATATAGATGGCACATTCTAATTTATACCTAGTCCCATTTACTAATAAGACATTGACCTTTGATCTATGTTAGGTCTAAAAGACCTAATCTATCTTTACAGAGTCTTGATAGTAATGTTTGTCCAAATGTTTATGCATTCTGGCCCAACTCAGATCCTATTTGAGATTTGTTATGTAAACTTTTCTCTATCTCACATCCATTCATTTGCTTTGCCTAACTCAGGTTATTCCATTGACCCTAGTTGAATCTATCCCAGATCTATCCTTATGTTTACTAGCTATCAAAAATATAGCTAGGATTATTGATCCCTTGAGCTTTGTTTGCTCTATTGGATCCTCTATATTTGAACAAATGCAAGCCCTTAGATCTACCTTTGATTTGTCAACCTTGTTTCCATGGGTGCCACTTGGTAAATACAAATTTTACTTTAGGATCCTATGTTAGACTACTGACCCTATACTTATAGCACATGGTGGCCTCTCAAGTTGACTATTTGGCCCATCCTGTACTATTTGATCGAGATCTACAATCAAGTGAGGACCATTAATATTGTTGGGACCCACTATTTAAAAGCCAACAATTAATTCATAAGCTTAAATTTTATGGTCTATAGGACTTCATTTGACATTTATATGATCATCATTTATGTTTTCATGATTGTCAAATTTGAGATAAAAAGGATTTATTTTGTTTGAGCTTAAAGTTGACATTAGCATGAATGTCTTATTATACAAGTCCAAATTTAAAAGTTTATAACTTGAACTAGAAAGCTTACGCGAGCTTAAAATTTTTTGAGGGTATTATTGACATGTAGATATACAATTTTTCTTGATCCACTAGTCGTGAAAGGCTCTCTAGGTAAGATATTAAATTCACAATTTGACTGGTATGTTTGTTCATTTGTGATGTTTTAGTGACGATCTAGTCCAAAAACTTGCACAACTCAGTTTTTGATCAATAATTTAAGGTTATGATGGATTATTAGGGTTAGTTAAACCTAGTTCATATTTTTTAATTCTTGGGACATATAATAACCTACTCAGATCTCTTTATTGGTAAACTTGGACCTGTTTCAAAGTCTTTGATCTACTACTTCCACATGAACCCTGCATAAGTTGGTATGTGGGCCAAAAATGCCCAACAAAGACTCTTAGTTATTTCATAAGTAATCACTTGTCCTTTATTTTACCCATATTTATTATTCTTATCTATATGTTCTCACCATTTTTTAATTTTATATTGTGATCATTGTGTGTTTAAATTTGATACAATAATGATCACTTGGATTTTCTTATGTTGTCACCATTTTGTAAGCAACCATTTCTAACTCTTTTGCCATTTTATGATTTATTTGTGCTTTCATCATTTTTGGGATCATTCTCAACCTTATATTTGGTAAACACTATTAATTACCAATTTTTTTCATTTTTGTATACTCATCTCTTAACTTTGAGTGTGGTTTTAACCTAAACCATACTCTCGTGCTTGTACGATTTTTTTATGTTGACATTTTCATGATTGTGAACAACATCCCTCTCATTTTGTATGCAATCATAGTTTTTAAGACCATTCCTATATTCCTTTACATGAGAATAATGTTTTATTATCATTAGTTTTATTCCATCTCATATCCTAGGAGAATTACCTTTGGCCTAAAGTTCATGTTTGATATTCCATCCATGGAACTATGTAGGAAACATCCACTTGCATATCACATCTAGAGTCAACTCGGCTACCCATTTTTTCTTCTTTTTTTCCCATTTTATTTTTATGTTTCATTATTCCCTATGGCCTAGGGGCAACATTGTTCATATTTTATTCATGTTCTATTATACCTGTATCATTGTTGTCTAGCCTAGGGTTCACCCTGTCATCTAGAGTAACACCTCTATTACACAAGCATAAATAATTTGTACTATGATGATACTAACATTATGATTAACCATTGTTTGTCTTTTTCCTTTGTATATTTATAATAGTTTGTTTATTGCACTTTTCATTGCTTTAGATTGTTTATTTCTTTTGTTTGTGACCATGTTTATTATTGTTTATTGGTGCTTTATTGTTTGTTTATTTTTATTCATGTTTTGTTATTTGTTTATTTTTATTTATTAATGTGTTATTTTTTTGTTTCTTTATTTATTTTTGTTTTTATTACCTTTTTTGCCTTTTTATTTCTCAATTACTATAGGATTTTTACACTTTATTTACACTTGCATATTGATTACCCATATCTTGTTCTTAAGTTATGAATTCATGTAGATTCATACACTTAGTTTATTTCATTATATTAACTTTGGATATGATTATTCATATCTTATTCCTAAGTGATTTATAATTACATTAATTAATTTTCCTATACTTAAGATGCACATTGCTATTATAGTTATCTATAACTATGGTATACAATATCCTAAGCTACAACAAAAATCAATTTGGTGAAGCTTATAAGTAATAATGTCATAAATAATTATCCTTATTCACACTTGGTAAAATTCTTGATCTACACAAATAAAAAGTACTTAAATAAGAAATGAATAGTAATCTCTGTTAGTTAGGATGCACATATTGATATTATCAGGTAGCCCAAATTCATGTTTATTCTCTATGCTGACTTAATCTTAATCCATTAATAAGGATTCAGTATGTAATCCCATTTCATGATTTTACCTATTGGGGCAAAAATATATTATATCATGCTCCCATTTGCCCAATTGGGGAAAACCACTATGCCAATGATTATAGCCATCTTTGTGTAAATCATTTTTTATTGATCTATCTTCCCTACTAGGAAATTTTTTATTGTGTTAATGATTATAAATGACTTTGGGAAAAACATTATTTCCATTTGGCCATTTGGGGCACCTGAATATGCTAATTATTATAACTACCTTTGTGAAAATCATTATCATCCCTCAGCTCTACTAGGGCACCTCACTATAACACTAACTATAACCACCTTTGGGTAAATCAATATTTCCACCCTTGTTACCTATAGGTTGCATCATTTCATTCTTTTTGAGGGACTATTTAGCGACTCTACTTTTTTGCTTGTTCCATCGAGGGAGCATCCAAGTCTCATCCATCACCTTCTAGGGCATTACCTAAGGAATTGATGAATTTTTCATTATTTGAGAAGATATTATTGTGCCTATATCTTATAATATCTTCCAAAATAGGGGCAAACTATAGACACCCCATTTTGGCCACAATTATGTTCCAACTAGACTTCAGATTGATTTTTATCAAATAATGCAAATTAAGCCTAGGAGATATTAGTGCTCAAAATCATGTTGAGGCATCCTTATTTCAGGTATTATCTTGTACATAATAGTAACTCCTCATGGATTCATATATATTCAACTTCCAACCTATAAAATAGATATTTTGGCCTTTGGACCCATTAAGAGGGGCACTTAAACAATTCCTAAAGTGAAAAAATGCTAAGTAGAATAAATTAAATAAGAGAATCAAATTAAATGATTAAGTGAAATTTCCTTGTGAAATTAGTTAAAATAATTTTTTTAAAAATTAAATTCAAATAAAAATGATGTCATGATGATTTCATCATCCTCAAAGTTAAGGAATTAAAAATATATCCCCTAAAAGCCTTAAATTCAAAAATAGAGAGCCCTACTTAATAAATGGGATCTCTATCCTAAATATTAATTATTTATCCCCTCCTAAACTAAGGCTAATATAAACCTACCCATAGTTAGATATATCCTAATTTCACTTGGGCTATATTTAGTTTTTAATTCTATAAATACAAGGCTTCACCCATTGTTCAACAAACTCTTTTGGTGTAATGTTATGATGAATAAATACATTCAAGGAGCCCTTTTGTGTAATGTTATAGTGCTCATTTTTTGAGAGAGAGATAAGTCAAGCCAAATCCAAAGCCAATCCACACATTAATAATATAAAAAGGAGAGATGATGTAAGGATCACCATTTCTAAAGACTCATTTAACACACGATCGAGCACATTCTTCCATGACCAACATACAACTCTTACTCTCAAGGAAGATATATAATGTTTGTTTTAACTTCTATTGATAGCTACTTATATTTTCTCTTATTCTTTGAGTGTCTAGGCTTGAGGTGTTATATTTATTAGTGTGTTATTATTTGGTTTTCATCATACTAACACAATACTAACTCCCCTCTTAGATTCCTATTGATCATAAAGACCTTCATGTTTTCATAAGTCCATACAATCACATTGTTATAGTAGATGAGAAAATATTTCACCCTTTGTATTTATTTTGGGATAAAAATGAGACAAATTTTGACCTATAATGGATCAATGTCATCCCTCAAGTTTTCCTTTTTGAACTCAAATTCATTCATGTTGGGTTACCTCAACTACTGAGTTTGGGGATTCGTATCAAATATTCTCTCCAAATAAACCATCCCTAAAGGAAGATGATTTTATTAGAGTTGAATAACTCTTTATTCTAAAAATTCATCTTAATATAAATAACTAATTTTATTTATCATCATTGATTTGAGATTCAAATTTCCCTAAATTGGTCAAGAATTGGACACTCTGGTGATCATCATTAAACATATATAAATTTTATATATTGTGAAGATTTGATGGGCAAGACATGAGTTCAATAGAAAACCTTTGTACTTTGGACTCCTATAATGGTGTTAAGTTAGAAAATGAGATTGTCAATGACTTTTAGCCTAAGTATGTTCCTTAATAACAACTACTATTTTGGATTCCTCAAATGTCTCAATCAAATCCAAGGCCTAGTGTTTGTATCTCTTACAATATGACAATTTTCAATGGTATTTATTTTTCACCTAATTAATCACCACTTATAAATCTCCATATATTAGAAATTATTTTATATTACTTTTGAGAGAAAATTATAATCCTAGAATCAGTGCTCATACTCTACTCTATTATTGGTGCATGGAAATTACAACCTATAATCTAATAGGTACTTCTTACCTAGTGGGTAAATTAGTTCAAACCTAATGCTTGATCCTTACTTGGATTTTTCACCATCAAAATGGAGAGTCCATAATTAGGAAGGTCCTTATATTTTTGTCCTTTGCACCTCATACTTCATGATAAAGGTATAAATCTCAAGATTAGGATATTTTTAACTTACTTCTTCATTATTATAATTGCATTATATGATAAGATATTTCATTCTTATCTCTCATTAAATTTGAATTTGAATTGGAATACCTATTCAAGGCATTCAAATGTGAGAGAAGTCTATTATTACATACCCATTTAGAATCTTTGACTAGTATCTACTTAGTAGTAGTCCATATCCCTCTAGGTTATCTACCCTGAGTATGCCTATAGTCATTTACACACATGTCTCAAATGCAATTTGAATGCACATGTCATTCAACTCTCCATCCATATGCATTATTATTTTATCAAACTAAAAAACCATCCTCTTAGATGGGCTTGGATTTAATATAGATTTTGACAAATAGAAGTTGGTATTATAGTGGCCAAAGAACTAAAATCAACTAGATAATTTTGTATATTTTTAATGAATGCTTTGATAATTAACAAGAAAGGAAGAACTTATCCCCTACTATTATATATAACATTAGTATGATTTGATTTTGGTTTCTCTACATTAGAATTCCCTATATTGGAAATCCATATGAGCTCCTTATATTTATTAGTCTAAGCCAATTCATGAAGAGATGTTTTCCTTTATTTTATTCATGTCCTCAATGATGTTGTATCCTCATTTGTTTTGTTCTTCCTTGTTTAGAGTCTAGTCATTCATTTTTATGGGAGGTATGTTATTATCAACCTTTGTATTTATGGGGATAGTCATATTGTTTGGAGGAGTAAATAGTGAAGAGTTATTTGTTCCTCAAATTATAATTGCTTTTATGTAACTACTAGAAAACATGTATCTCATCTAAGTTGTCCTTTGGTACATTTTCATATTCACTTAGGAAAGTAAACTAATGAGTTTCAAATACCATGGATATGCTTGAGTAACTACTATCATGGGGGAACTCTAGTGAATTATTCATTAAATCTTGCCCTACCATCTGTAATATCCCCTTTCAAGATATTCAACCAATTTTCACAATTTTCTGATTTACTAGTGTGTAAGCATTAAATTAAACAATTGGAATACACCCAATATGAATAATACATATAATGGCTGCAACTAAATTGTTGAATTACACATTCCTCATTAAAATATTGAATTAAAATATTACACTTACATAAAATGATCACAATGTGATCATTATCTTAACACCATGGATCTGTAACTCTGAAGCACAATCACAATCTGTGAGTGACATTGTCCTACTAAACCAAATGGGTTTTTTCTGATTATTCAATAAATCAATGGGTTTTCATCCAAAGATTTCAATCTCCAAGGGTTTTTGTCCTTAGGAGGGATGAAGTTTAAGCAAGAGCTCAAGCTTACAAAGGGGGGGTTATAATATGCAAAAGATGCATGACAAAGGGAGAGATATTCATACTTATAGAATTTAAAAATTAGAAGGATAAAGAGGTGAAATAAATAGGAGAGATAAATTTGGTTCCAAATTTCCATGTGGCACAAAATTATTACTATTGGGCATGTGACACCATGTGCAAGGGTCAACTGTGAATATTCTACTTTTAACAATATCTCCACCATTTTCCATATCAATAAAAAAAGTCCCCCTCAATCACACATTGAGAAATAGTGAGGTTTTTTTTCCCTTGTGTAAATGGTAAAAAATGGATCACATGATTAGCCCCTCTTTTGTCTTGGTCTCCCACTTTCCATGTGACACCAAAAATGGTGCCCCACTTTCACATGTGAGCCAAATATTCAATAGTGTAGTCTTGTCATCTTCCTCCATGTGCTCATAAACTTCCAAAACATATTTTAACTTCTCCCCACACTATAAATTAGGAATATAGCTTAAGAATGCACTCCATATATTTCCTTTGTATTTTCCACCCAAAAACAAACACATATGATGACTAAAGATAAGATCTTTATCCCTTAGTGGAGTGGGATGGCCCAACTTCTTCACATGCATTTAATCTCTAAATTCTCCATTGGTCCATGCCACACCATTCACAAGCCACATCACTTGTTACATTATTAGTTGCATCACCTACCACATCATCATGAATAATGATAGTGAATAGTGACACACAAATAATACATATGAATAGTATTTTTTGAATAGTGACTTGGCACAATATTATTTCCTTGCATCACTCAATTTAGCTTACAAGAATTGTTGACTATTTTTATCGTAGGTCAAAATGGGTCAACCCCTTATAGTCAAAATATTATATAGGGGTCTAATATAATGTCATAGGGTAAGTTATTGTCTATTTGATGTCATTTCATATGTTTTTATCCTTGGTCATGGTCTACTTTAATCCTTATGTCACTTTAGATTCATGTATGAAAGTGGAAGGTTTACATGGTGATTCAAAAATTCAGAGACATGAAGGAAGTCTACACAAAGTCTCAATGGTTCATCAAATCCTTGATTGCAAAATATGTGATTAAATTTCTCAAGGGTAAGTGCAGGTTTCAAAATCAACATTATTTATAGTTGGGAAAAAAGGTCCATGGGAATTTATGTTTCAAAATTTTGATCCAACCATTTTATCCTCAAAATTTTCAAAGTTCATGTTTTTAGACATGTGAAAAAAATGTCCATGGATTTTTAAAGTTCTCCAATTTGTGGACTTTTATTTTAGACTTTTTATGTGGACTTTTTCATCAGCTCAAATGTTTTTGGACATTTTTTTGTGGATAAAATGTTTGAAGATTTTCAAAGTTCTCAACTTTGCGACCATTTTATTTAGACTTTTTTCTATGGTATTTTTGTTCAATTTTTTTTTCATGGATGTTTTATTTGGGATATTTACGATCACCTTTTATTCTAAAACACTTTCGTCATTTCAAATTTTCTAAGTATTAGCTTCCATCCATTACAACCATGTGTCATGCTCACATTAATTCAAGGCCCCTTCTGAAATCCCATCAAGAGGATGTATGCACCCACTAGACCTATGAGGTGGTGACAAGTGGCATGATATGACTAAACCAAGATAGAAGATTGGTGGTATATTTCTCACATATAAAATTTGATCAATGATCCACATTAAATAATGGAGTTAATAGGTCAATAAAGATCAATTGTACATTTTTAATCTAGATCAAGGATCCAATAATGCACATAAAGTCAATATGTCAAAGGAGCATAAGATTGAAAATGATGGTGACATGTTTCATAATCATGATGAAATGGTAATAGATCAATGGCACATGTTAAATCATCTATATCAAAAATTTATGGTGCATATTTAACCTGTAAATAGAGATCAATGGTGTGCATCAATTCAATAGGTAAATGAGCCAAGATTACATGCAAGTCCACCATGTGGCATAAGCACATTAACTAGATGAGACTAATAATAGGGTCTATAAAAGGCATGCAAAGATGTCAAGTATCACATATCAAGATCTTAGATCAGATATCAAAGGTTAGCATTGAAATTTGAATCTAGGAGACTCCCAACAAGATCAATAAAGTGAAATCAATCAAATTTCTAAGAACCACAAGGTGAAGACATGTGTCTAAAGAAAATAACATGACAAGAAAATGACATATTTGTGGACACATCAAAGCAAGAGATTTTTTGGACCCAAGTATGTGAACATGTAAAAAAAGATATCAAAATATAATTTTGTATGTCACCATGTAAGCTCAATCTAAGACCAATTTAGGCCTACAGAGGACAAAATGGAAACCTTGAGTAGGCAATTTGAAATGCTCACATCATTTGGACACTTTATAGAGGAATTTGAAGATTTGAGTGATGATAAGGAAGGTTTTAAATTTTTTTGTGTAGTTTTTATACAATCTCTCCCCCACCTTCAATCATCATTTCTATCCCTAGTCAGTTATAGGATATTATAAAAGAGCTAAATGATGAAGTTAGTTTCCTAAATAAGTAAGGAGAAACCTATACCACATTTCATCAAGTTTCAATCCTTTAAGGTACATTCATGTTATCAAAATTTGTATGGTCTATCTCATACTCATTCTCTTGCATCTCTAATTTGTTTCTCTTGGCATGACACATGTCTTAATGACTCTTGAACTTCATTCTTTTCTCCTCTCTCTAAAATTCTATAAGTAGTGGCATTTTAGGATCTTGTAAGTAAACTCCAATCCATGTATGGCTAAGGCCTACTAGATGACATTGTATTTTACCTTTGACCCATAAATGCAAGTTTGATTTTGAGCTCTAAAAAATTTTTTTATGTGTGAAAAGTGATGTATGGTGAGGTTAAGTGAAAATTTTTATCCTTTCTTCCCTTATCCTCTCATGTTTATGCAAGAATTCCTATTTAAGGAAGTCATATGAAGTGTTTTCCAATGTATGGTTCTATCTTTTAAGTTTACAATTAGCCTTAGTGTTTAAAACTAACATATGGTTTACTTACCTTAGATAGCCTTCATTTATCTTACATTCATATTGAAACACTTATGTTGGAATCTCTTAGGACTTGGAAGTTAGCTTGTATGCCCTATTTCTTAGTGAAGGAAGTATAATGGGCATATGGAAATCATCTTGGTGTATCAAACCTTTATATTAGTTTCATTTCATGAAACTTCTATCCCTTTTCCCCACAATAAATTAACTAGGTTATGTGATAAGCACTTCAAGATATATGCAGGGAGCTAGCCCTTAAACATAGAGGCTCACTTCCACTATAGGTACACTCACATACCTACAATTATTCCCATGTTACCCAAATCTATATGAGGCTTGAACACCCTCTTATAAGGTGCAATATTTGGTGAAAATAGTTCTTGCATGCCCAGTGGGATGAGGTCCAAGAGAGTGGAAAGATTGTTGGTGTATCTTTCCTTTAATCATCTTTTATAAGCAAGTAATCTAGAACTAATGACAACTCCAAGTGATAACTTCTAGTTGTAAGTATCCTAGGTATATCTCATTGAATATTTTGATCAGGTTTTAAATCTCATTTAAAATATGAGGTTGATATGAAAAACTATAGTGAATACCCCTATAATGAACCTCCCTATCAGCCTTGCTATGAACCACATTTTACTCCTCAATAGTCCTATGAGCCATGATATCCATATAGTCCTCCTTTTCAATTCTCACATAGACACCATGTTATTGAAAAACCCTAATATAATTCTTATCAATCATACCATGATGCCTATCAACCTCAAGAGTATTCTTATGAGTCTTGTCATAAGGAATTAGATGATTCCATGGATTGTACACAAATATACTAAAAAAAGGTATGAATTCATAGAAACTCAAATCCAAAAACATATATCTAGCCTTAATCCTCATCATTACCCTCCTCCTCCTCCTTCATCATCCCCATCTCATGTCTAATACTTCTTGGCACTCCTACTAGAGTTGCTAGATAGTGAAGACAACATGGGAACATGGGATAATGAATTTGATGTGATTCCTAATCATATCATGGAATGGTTAAGAAGTTTTCTCTAAAGATGAATGGATGCATGGGAGGTGATTGAATATGAAATTCAATGGGAGATCAAAGAAAAAATAGACATGGAAAAAAGGTGCCTTTAATGTTTAATAGATAGGCTAAGGATGTTGGAAGATAAAGAACCCAAAAATGAACATGTTATTGTTGAACAGTTTCAAAAAAGCTATTGGCAAGATGCAAATCCTACTTATGTAAGTGTTTTTCCCTCTAATAACCCCAAAAAATCACCTCCCCATGAGCTTACTAGTGAAATATTATTTTCTAATTCCATTCACAAGACTTCCCTTCACTTCACACCCCATATCTAACATATAAACCCTCCATCACATCTCATCCTTCACCTCAAAACCATGAGCCAATCCATCAACCTTCCACCTTACCCTTTATTGAAAAATAACCCATCTTGAGGGAAGTGATCAAGGAAGAAAGATCTCAATATATAGTTTATAAAGAGGATATCATGATTGATTATGAATAATAAATCAACATAGCAACTCCCATTGGTGAACATAAGTGTAACTCTACCTTACTGAATGAAGAGATACATATTGAAGATTCCGTTGTAGTTGTCCATGAGAAATATGGCCAAGACTTAAAGAGAGAAGTATTTGAAGAAGACTCCATATTTGATAATGAATTTTTGGATAACCATCTCAAACATGAGGTTGAATGTGCTATCAAAGATGAAAGTGAACTTCAAATCACTCCTCAAGAAGTTACATTCTTAGAAGAATTTCTTGAGACCAAGGTCAAAGTTGTAGCTCTAGAAGATGACATTCATGAGGAATAAGACTTAGGGAAAAGGTTAAATGCCATATGCAAAGAACTGTATAAGTTGGGTAAAAATCTTATTTATTAATAATATTACATATCTGATGTCCAGTTTGTTGATGAGTCTAACAAACATGATCTTAAGTCCTCTATCAAGCATGAAAGTGTATGTTAATCAACTATTCATGGGTCTACAATAATAAAAGAGTCTCATGAGTCCAAGGAATATTTTTTTTACCTAAATAATATTCAAGGGATCCATCTCAAGTAAAACCACATTCAAGGATGTTGGAACATGGTGAAGGGAAGCTTGATGCTTCCAAACATCAAGTACATTCTATCAAGGAGGAGATCAAGGTTGAGAAGATTGTCATATCTTCAAACTTAAAAATTAAGGGTAAAAAACATGAAAAGGTGGATAAAGAGCCTTCCATGGAGGACAATGACCAAGATAGGGTAGAATATGTAGATCTCCTTGATGATCTTGAAGATCTTGAAATTGAGAATAAACCTAGTCTTATTAAAAGCACCATGGAGATCAAGAAGGTATGTCCTATTGAACCATCTTTAGAAGTTTTAGTCCAAGATCCATATGAAAATTTTTAGGTTATTTAGATTTAAGAAGAGTTTGTTTCCATAGCTAATCTATTTAGAGTTTCTTGGTTCTCATTTAACATCATGCCAATGAAGTTGGCAAACACCATGATGAAGATGGAGGCATTAATACCAAGGGTAAAAATGCTACATGCCTCATTCAATCCTTCATCTCATGAAACAAGAGAGGTTTCAAACTTCCCCTTTAATCCTATAGGAAGTGTTCATCTCAAGTTAGTTATTGTTTAAATTAGTTAATTTTCTTTTATGTGTGCATTCCATAAGTGCTCATGAGGCACAAGTGTGTCTTTGTTTATTTTCTTGTCTTGTGTGTTGTTCCCCATTAGGTTTCCTTTGGTTTTATATTTTGTCAAAGGAAATTTTGTATTAAATATAGTGTACAAGTGCTTCCATATCCAAATGGATAGTATTAGGTAACTGGTCATGGCATATCAAACATACCACCCTTGGGAAATCACCAAGAATGTTGACCATTTTTACTACAAGTCAAAATGGGTTAACCCCCTACAGTAAAAATATTATATAGGGGTATAGTATAATTCCATAGGGTATTTTATAGTATATTTTATGTCATTTAATATGTTTCTAGCCTTCATCATGGTGTAATTTAATCCTTGTCTCATTTTGTGTCATTTTAGAGTCATGTATGAAAGTGGCAGGTTTTTATGTTGATTCAAGCATTCAGATACATGAAGGAAGTATACACAAAGTCTCAATGGTTCATAAAATCCTTGATTTTAATATCCATGATTAAATTTCTCAAGGTTGAGTTCAAGATTTAGAATTAGTGCAATTTACAACTAGGAAAAAGATTCCATGAGAATTTATGTTTCAGTATTTTATTCCAATCATTTTATCCACAACATTTTCAAAGTTCATGTTTTTGGACATGTTGTTGTGGATAAAATGTCCATGGATTTTCAAAGTGATCTAGTTTGAAGTATTTTTGTTTCAAACTTTTTCCATGAACTTTCCATTACCTTAAATTTTTACAAACACATCAATGAATTTTTAAAGTGCTCAAGTTTGTGGCCATTTTGTTCAGGATTTTTACTGTGGTCTTTTTGTTCAGTAAATTTGTCTACAAAATTTTTGTTTGGGATATTTGTGGTGGCCTTTTATTCTATAAAACTTTCTCTACTTGAAATTTTCTAAGTCTTAGCTTCCTTCCACTATATCCACATGTCATGATCATGTTAATTGAAGGCCCCTTATGAAATCCCACCAAGAAAACACATGTCCCCACTAGACCCATGAGGTGGTGATAAGTGACATGTTCTCATTAAACTAAGAATATTGATGGTGAAAATTCTTGTGTAAAAATTTAGATCAATGATCTACATTAAATACTGGGGTCAATAGGTTAATAAAGAGCAATGGTACATGTTTAATCAGAATCAAGGATCAAGTTGTGGGCACAAAGTTAATATGTCAAAATATCCTAATATTAAACATGATGATGATATGTGTCATAATCAAAACTAATTGGTAATAGATCAATGATGCATATTCAATCATCCAAATCAAATATCTATGATTTAGTTAAACTATGCATATAGAGATAAATAGTACATGTTGAGTCAATAGGTCAATGAACCAAGATTGCATGTGAGGCCACCACATGGCAAAAACATGTTAACTAGATGAGACTAAAAATAGAGTCTATAAAAGTCATGAAGAGATACCAAGTGGCACATATCAAGAGCTTAGATTATATATCAATGGCCAATGTTAAAATTCAAACCTAGGAGACTCTTGAGAGGATCAACGGAGTGAAATCTATCAAATATATAGGGGATTTAAGGTGAAGGCATGTGCCTAAAACAAATAGTGTGATAATAAAATGACATGTGGGTAGACATATCAAAATAAGAGATTTTATGGACCTAAGTATTTGAATGTGTAAATAAAGAGATCAAAATATGATTTCGTATGTCTCCATATAAGCTTAGTCTAAGACCAATTCAAGCCTACAAGAAATAAAATGGAGAACTCAAGTAGGAAATTTAAAATGCTCACATATTTTGGACACTCTATAGAGGAATATAAAAATTTGAGTGATGACAAGGAAGGTTTTAAACTTTGATTTCACGTATTTTTTCTACAATCTCTCTCCCAACTTTCAATCATCATTTCTATCTCTAGTTAGTTATGGGACATTCCAAAAGATCTAAATGATGAAGGTAGTTTCCTAAAAAAGCAAGGAGAGCCCTATGCCACATTTCATGGAGTTTCATGCCTTTGAGGGCCATTTATATTATCAGACTTTGCATGGTCTATCTCATACTCATTCTCCTACATGTTTAATTTATTTTTCTCGGCATGACACATGTCTTAGTGACTCTTGAACTTCATTCTTTTCTCCTCTCACTAAAATTATATAAGTAGTTGCCTTTTTAGTTCTTATAGGATAATTCCACTCCATGTATGGAGAAACCTTTCTAGAATGACATTGTATTTTTCCTTTTAACAATAAATTAAAGCCTAATTTTGAGTTCTAGAAGATTTATCTAACTGTACAAAGTGATGTCTGGTGAGGTTAAGTGATAATCTCTATCCTTACTTCCTTAATCCTCTCATGTTTATGTAAGAGTTATTATTTTATCATGTCATATGAAGTGTTTTCAAATGTATGGGTTTTTTTTTTAAGTGTACAAAGAGCCTTAGTGTTTGAAACTAGCCTATGATTCACTTACCTTGGATAGCCTTCATGCATATCACCTTCATATTGAAACAATTATGCTAGAATCTCTTTAGACTTGGAAGTTAGTTTGTATGCCATGTTTCTTAGTTAAAGAAGTATAGTGGTCATATGTAAATCATCTTGGTTTAACACCCCTTTAGATTAGTTTCGTTTCATGCAACTTCTATCCCTTTTCCCTACAAGTAATCAACTAGTTTAGGTGATAAGCACTTCAAGATACATTTAGGGAGCTAGACCTTAAAACTAGAGGCTCACTTCCACTATAGGTAAACCCACATACCTAGAAGTGTTCCCATGTTTCCAAAATATAGAAGAGTCTTGAACACCCTCTTATAAGATGAAATATTTGGTGATAATAGGAATTAAATAGGCTAATGATCTTCTACATATGTCTTATTTAGGGAAAGGGGACATTACACTATCTCCCTCTAGATGATTTCAAATGATGCACATAAATCAACATAATCAAGCTCACCATGCTATGGTGTGTTATAAACCCTACACCAATTGGGTAGAGATATATCCACTATATTAATATCTAGAAATGTATTGGCTAGATGTTATTTCACATTATTTTCATGTTTGTTGAAAGGCCTATTATATGTTTGAAATCCAAAATTATGATTAGTGTCTAGACTAACAACATTTATTATCTTCCTCTACATGCTCAATAAGTCATTGCTTAGCTTTTGAACTGCCCTATATATATAATCCAATTCCACTTTGGTAGATGTCACACCTTGGGCAAGTGTGGTTTTATATGGGAGTAATTATTGAATCTTCTACTGACCATTCATTTGTTTAGGGTTGTTTAATAATCCATAGTTTTAATTTAGTGTATGTTATATCATATGAGATATTGCATACAGCAAATTAAATTTGAATGATGAAATATTTTAATTCACATGAGGCAATGGATTCAAATCTAGGAAACTAACATTGAGGCTAAGAGTGCCTATTATCTAAGGTTTAGTTTCCTATCAATGTTGATCACTTATTTATAGGCCAATGATAGAGTGTTATAAATAATAGCTCTTTGTATAAGTAATATAGTAATTATATCCATGGTGTTCTTTTATATTTTGAGTGATAGTGGTGATATTAGTTTATATGAAATGCTTAACTATGTGTACATCTTTTGAAACCTCAGATTCAAATCACAAATTACCTCATTGGGATCCCTCTTCATACTAGCTAAAATTTTATACACCTTACTTGGACTAGTAACCTATCCAAATTGGGAAATAAAAGTAATTTGACATGAGTTTCATGAAGTAGTTGCATCATTTTACAAATTGAGTAATTAATCATAAGTAACATCCTAGAATGTGAATAGGAAAAACTTGTATGTAACATATTCATCAATAACATTCATCAATTTTAAATTATATTTTAAAGACTTGATATGCTCCTATATCATTCTTCCTCCTAAATAGGAGAAATAATGTAGATATTTCTCTATAATCCTTGGTAAATCATGCACATCTCTTAGGACTGCAATGGAAGATCCAACTAACCATGGATGAGCCATAGGATGATTAATAGACTAGAGGTTTCTTACTAGGTAAGGTGTCCTAACCCACAATATTATGGGAATAATTGGTGTATATATAGGCATTTGATGGATCAATAAAGGTGAAACTAAAATAATAGTTTAGGATATAGACCTAGTTACTCTATTGGGGATATAGACTAAGTGTAAGTGGGTGTGATATCCAAAATTGTACTAGTTGGAAATGATGATGCAATAGGGAGGCTAGAATATTCAGAATCAATGCAAATTAGTTTCTTAGCTCTCCCAAAATAACTTGAATTAGCAAGAATTATTTTCACCTCTTGATCTAACTTAATAGTTTCCATTAAAGTTAGTAGTTTTTCAGATAAAAATTTCTATGAGGACTTTGAAACAATAGGTCCCTCATCCACACACTACTCCTACTTCATGGTTGTCATCATAATGGGTGGTAGTCTGAAGTAGGTTCCTTGGTTTAGTGGAAACTAAGAATGGTGAGAGGTCCAATAATTTATAGTTTCTCATCCAAGGAGAGGTGGGATCCTAGTGTGCCTCTATGCAATTGTTATGAAGGGATCCCCTAATATAACACATAAAATATCCTCACTCAGTCCAACTAATTTTTCTCTTTTAAAAACCTTGACATCATCTTTTGCATTCAAAACTATGAAATCATGTTCATATGATTCATGTTAGTATGGGATACCTATAACATGTATGTGATTTCAATTAGGCCATAATGATCCCAATACCTATGTGGAAAAGTCACCAATGAGTTGTATTCCTTAACTTTATGACTTTCCCAAAATGTTTTCTATTAGTGTAACACATCTGACCAATCATTAGATAAGAATAGTGAAAAATGACATTTATCTTATTATTTAAATCCTCATCGATGTTCCACCATAGATTTTAAGCATTATTTTGTTCAACTAGTTTTTTTATAACATACTTTGGGAGACATAAAAGGGAAACCTTGTTTCCTAACACCATGATCACTATGTAAGTATGGATAGATCCAATAATCCCACCTTAGCCCTAATGTTTTGTTAATGATTTTTGATACTCTGAGTAATATTTACTCTTGAATTTTCCTCCAAACTTAAATATAAACGTTATTAGTAATTTTAACTATGTTTTTCATATATGCATAGATTTGGAGTAAGAAAAAAAGTCACATACTTGATTTTTAATTTAATCTAGGGCTTGGATCTAGAGAGATCCATTGTGCATGTAGATGGTGACCATGACTACATCAAATAGATATGAAATAATATATAAATGGTTGTTCATGGGACTCTTGTCCTTAATCATTTTTTCATGTAGTCTTATGTTGATTATCTCTCCCAAGGTGAAGTCAAGCTCTGACATCATCGATAAATATAATAATAGTACCCATTTAAGGTGGAATAATTGGATAATTCATTGACCATATAACCCATTCAACAAGACCATATTAATATCTATTCCCATATAAAATTTGGTGATATGCATTGTCTCCTTGTCCTTTAGGGTGACCACATCTCCAGGAATGATCCATTTCCTTAGTGTATTCTCAATTTTGGTCATCTTCTTCCATAGTTTAACCTAATGTCCATCAAATGGGAAATAAATAGTGGAAAATGATAGGTACCTCTAGAAATCATCCCTTAAAATGTAACCAATGACTATATTGTGGCTTATGTGGTGTAG